>CM031613.1:1870729-1873936 GCA_018398815.1 Conus ventricosus
GCTTGCCTACATTATCTTTCCATTGGAAGCTTTATAATCTTTAGCCAATATTTTACACTCTTAATAATTGTTAGGATCTTTAGTGGATATCTGCCAATTTCGCTCTATGCAAGTATGTGAGAGGAATTGAGGGGCATATTTAAGAAACGTTTTATAGCAAGTGTGCACCGTTTCTCTCCGCTTGTTCTCTACTGCACCCCAGATTTATGCTGCATATATCAGTATAGGCTCAATCTGTGTTTCAAATAACTTCCAGAAACATGAAGAATCGGTGGAACTTAATTTGTTCATAGCTCTAAAATTGCAATGATTCCTTTCTTGCCTTGTCTACATACCTCTGTCCAAGTTGTATTTAAACTGAGTTTGGTGGTAAACATTACTCCAAGATACTTATAAAAATTTGTAACCTTTACTTTCATATTTTCATACCACCATTTTTTTTAAATAGAAAGATGTCCTCCTTTGCGGAAAACCATTACATTCGCTTTATCCAGATTTACGCTCAAAGCAAGTCTATCAGCTTTCTGTTTTAGAATACTCAACTGATTTGGTAAGCCAGCAACAGTATCTGAGGGAAGAATGACATCATCAGCAAACAGCATCAAACACATTTCGAGAGCTCCTGGGAGCATCAGTATTCCATGTTTTCACCCTTTTGATGATTCGATAGCTAACTCATTTATAAGAGAAAAACAAGATGCGAAGCATATAAACGTACTCCCAGTTTTCCAAACCGCTTATAAATCGGCCAAGTGCTTTGTGAGATAAGAAATAAAGGCAAAATAACGGTTTTAAACGGTTATTTAACCGATGTACACTTTTGA
Source organism: Conus ventricosus (assembly GCA_018398815.1). Classification (NCBI taxonomy): domain Eukaryota; kingdom Metazoa; phylum Mollusca; class Gastropoda; order Neogastropoda; family Conidae; genus Conus; species Conus ventricosus. Next base: position 1,871,554 of record CM031613.1, read on the forward strand.
AACTGGTATTTTAGTCCTCTCTGGGCTAAAACCTGTGGACATACCAAATTTCATCCAAATCGGACAATATGTCAAGAATAACAGTTGTTAACGGTCAGATTTTGAAACACTACATGGAAGTGCCATTTGTGTGTGATAACCTTTCTATATACAAAATTTCATTAAAACCCACCGATATATAAAAAATAACGGCAAAATAACGGTTTAACGGTTATATAACCGATACACACTTTTGAAACCCGTATTTTAGTCCTCACTGGGCTAAAGCCTGTGTACATATCAAATTTCATCCAAATCGGACAATATGTCAAGAATAACGGTTGTTAACGGTCAAATTTTGAAACACTATATTGAAGTGCCATTTGTGTGTGATAACCTTTCTATATACCAAATTTCATTAAAATCCACCTATATATAAGAAATAACGGCAGAATAACGGTTTTATAACGGTTGCTTAATCCATTTTCAGCATTACATCACTTACATATGGACAGAGGATCCGATTTGTCACAAGACCATCCAAACCGCTTATAAATTGGCCAAGTACTTTCTGAGATATTCCATAAAGAAGAAAACCCGTTACAGGCCGTTACAACCGCTGGTAACGGCTATAACGGGGCAAACTAAAACATCAGGCATCACCCGTGACCCATAATGAACATACCTACAAATTTTCAGAAAGATCGGCCAAGTACTTTCTGAGATATTCCGTAAAGAAGAAAAACCGTTACAGGCCGTTACAGCCGTTAGTAACGGCTATAACGAGGTAAACTAAAACATCGGGCATCATCCGTGACCCATAATGAACGTACCTGCTCATTTTTACAAAGATCGGCCAAGTACTTTCCGAGATATTCCATAAAGACGAAAAAGCGTTACAGGCCGTTACAACCGTTAGTAACGGCTATAGCGGTAAACTGAAACATCGGGCATCATCCGTGGCCCATAATGAACATACCTACAAATTTTCAGAAAGATCGGCCCAGTAGTTTTGTCTGGAGCGAGTGGAACACATTTTGACCACGGACAGACAGACAGACAGACAGACCACACACAACACACACACACACACACACACACACACACACACACACAACCACACACACACACACACACACACACACACACAGCATTTCTTCGTTCCCATTCTAAAGTACTCCCTGTTCTATAAGAACTGGGAGTACAAAAATCGAAACCAACTGTGGGCTAGGTAAACAACCTTGTTTAACACCTCTTAGACAACTGAAGAAATCCGTGTAAACATGTCTGTCTAGCACACATGCCAGAACAGTATCATATGTACCTCTAATGGCTCTGTATAATTTACCGTCTATGCCAGTTTTTAAGCACATTCCACAATATATTTCGGTTCACCGAATCAAATGCCTCCTTGAAGTCAACGAATGCAACATACCGTTCAGAATTTTTATCAGATACTTTTGGACTAATGCATGTAAGGTGAATACATGGTTTATGGTGCTGTAAACCTGAAAGAGAGAGAGAGAGAGAGAGAGAGAGAGAGAGAGAGAGAGAGAGAGAGAGAGAGAGGAGAGAGAGAGAGAGAGAGAGGGGAGAGAGAGAGACGCTTCAGATACGTTTTGATTGACAATGGCCTATATAGCCTTTATGTCAAGTGGGTGTGCATCAATATTTGCAGCGCCTAAAAAAGTCTTTAATGCAAAGAAACATAAATTGTAAAGGATTACGTAAGAGAAGAGAGAGAGAGAGAGAGAGAGAGAGAGAGAGGAGAGAGAGAGAGAGAGAGAGAGGAGAGAGAGATTGAGAATGTACAGCCAACGTTCACGCCACCTACACAGCAGGTGTTGCGTATTGCGTACAAGCTGCTGGAGGCCGGTCTGGCGTGTGACACACTGTGTTAGGCCGCCTGTGACTGGTCTGTGGAACCCCAAAATCTATGTTCCCCTCAGATCTCTGCCTCCCAAGGTGCATGTCCCTCATCCTCCAGATGTATGTTATCCAGGCCTATGCCCCCCACCCCCACCCCATGTATACTGCCCCAGGGTGCATTTTTTTCTTAGGTCTATAACGTCCCAATGTCTACGTTCCCCTCATGTACGTATTGCCTCTGGGGTGCATGTTGCCGCTGCTCCTTCTCGGATCTATGTTTCCCCATCTCTATGTTCCCCGAGGTCAACGCCGTATGGCCATTCCTGCTGGGAAGTGGCAGTACTGGCAGAAGGCGCCTAGTACTGGCAGAAGGCGCCTAGTACTGGCAGAAGGCGCCGAGGTGTCAGATAGGCGTGGGGCGGTATGGCCATTCCTGCAGGGAAGTGGCAGTACTGGCAGAAGGCGCCTAGTACTGGCAGAAGGCGCCGAGGTGTCAGATAGGCGTGGGGCGGCGCAGACAACCTTCCTGGCATTT
>CM031613.1:1876479-1878979 GCA_018398815.1 Conus ventricosus
TGTGGCCTGTGCTTGTAGATTTTCATGTATGGCAGAAGTAGATCGGTTTTGGTGTTCCTGTGGACGGGTGTGAGTGGTCTTGCTGTCTCCCCAATGTAGGTATGGGTACAGTCTTGACACCCTACCTGGTACACTACACCACACTGCTTGAGGGGTCCGTTTTGTCTTTGACATGAGTCAGTTGCTGGCGTAGGGAGTTGGTGGGTTTGTGGAACACTTTGCATCCATGTTGTTGGTGAGAAGTCAGTCTGTGTGGTTTGAATCACAGGATGAACTCGGAGTGAAGTCAAGTTGTTGGTGAAGCTCCCAATGTTTTTCACACAGACACACAGACACACACACACACACACACACACACACACACACACACACACACACACACACACACACACACACACACACGCACGCACGCACGCACGCACGCACACACGCATGTACACATTTATGCACACACACACACACACACACACACACACACACACACACACACACACACACACGCGTGCGCGCGCGCGCGCGCGCGCGCACACGCACACACACACTTATCCACGCGCGCTCTTGCACGAAATGACCACACGCGCATATGCACGCATTTAAACAATAGAATGCAACAAAGATATGCATAGTTGAATGTTTTTTTCCTTCCTTTTTATTTAATCCGATGCTCGATCATTAAGTTATTCAACACTGGATGTTTTCTCTGGACGGGAGGAGGAAAGTGGAGGGGGAGGGTGGATGGTGGAGTGAAGGAGGCAGGGCATTCTATGTTTCTGCTTTAAAAGTCGCAAAGCTCTCGGATTTTAAAGTAGATGTGCAAGTGTTGCAGGTATGTACGTATTTATGTGTATATTTACGTGTGAATGCACGTGTCATGCAAAATGAGCAGACGTTCACTTGCTGCAGGTATGTATGTATGTATGTATGTATGTATGTGTGTATGCATGTATGTATGTGACGTCAGACAAGGGCGACCAGAGCGGCTGTGCCTTCACGTCGCTCTGCTTGATTTTGCTGTCTGCCGTCCATCCGTGGTCACTGTCCTCGATAACACAGTCAGTCCAGCAATGCAAGGTGCCTGGCCATTGATAACACAGTCAGTCCAGCAATGCAAGGTGCCTGGCCATTGATAACACAGTCAGTCCAGCAATGCAAGGCGCCTGGCCATTGATTGCTGAAGTGAAAGCTTCAGTCAGAGCTGCGCTCCGGAGTGGAGTGATTGGGCGTGTGGTGGACCCAGTCAACGACCAGGAGCAGCCCCTGCCAACGGGTCAACACACATTGCCACTGGACTTTGCCAGCCCGGAGACGTGGGCGCCCTTTGAAGGAGCAGTCCACGACGCCCAGTGGGCAGACTTCGAACGAACCGAGCGGCTGTTTCGTGAGTCTATCCGAACGAAGCATGCAGATGCCGTCAAGTTTGCTCACGGGGATTTTCGACCGTGGCTTCGTCTCCTAGGCAAAGTTCAGAACGTCCTCCGCTTTCTGGAAGCGCAGCGTGACGTCAACCCTACGATGACGATGACGCCAAACGAAGAGGCGTCACAGGCTCCGGATTTAGAACTTCGCGTTCTGAGATTTATCTGGAGAGCTGTCAACAAGTTCCCCATTCAAATCGCCGAACAAATTCAGCATGAATCGGAGAAAGATGAGTTGCGGCAGAAAATCGAAAAAGCTCTTCACTACATTGACCACACCATCTTCCCAAGTCTTAGGAAACACTTCAGACAGATGCGGGGAAGACAGGATCAACATACAGCGCGGAGCGTGGAAAAGCATGAGCTAACGCAGCTTTGGTTAGATAATCAGAAACGTGCCATTGAGATCATCAAGAACGACAGCAGATCAGAAGCACGACCCACTTGTCCCATTGAAGTTGATGTGTTGACGGAGATTTTCTAGCAGAAGAGTGAAAAGGTATTAGAATATCCCCTCCCCCCTCCGCCCTGGCCTGTCAACATCGCCCCTCTTCCTCCTGAAGAAGAGCTGCAGTTAGACCCGTTCAGCGAGGACGAAGTGATATCTGTGGTGAAATCGCTGAAGAATAACACAGCGCCTGGATATGATGGAGTTGAATATTCATTTCTGGAACAACATCTGCAACGTCTGTCATTGCCTTTGACGGCAATATTTAACATTTGCTGGAGAAACAAAAGAATTCCCACTGATTGGAAACATGCCACGATCACTTTACTTCCCCCAAAAAGAAGGGAATGTGATACAGCCTGGTGATTGGAGACCTATTTCCTTGTTGACGTCTTTGTACAAGATCTACATGAAGTTAGTGCAAAGTAGGCTTTTACCATGGATTGTTTCGACCGGGAGGCTGTCATCAAAACAGAAGGGGTCTATCCCAAGAAACGGTCTTCAAGAACACGTATTCTGCTTGAAAACTGCAATTGAGAACTTCAAGCATGTATCAAGCCAGTTCAACACTACTTTCGTTGACATCAAGGACGCCTATTTGAGCATTGATCACAGAGTGATGTTGGATTCGATGCAG
>CM031613.1:1883979-1933673 GCA_018398815.1 Conus ventricosus
AAAACAGTACAATAGTATCTTTTTTTGTTTTGTTTCAGTAAACCATTTCTCTCCTCCTGTACGTTTTAGTGTAGCAGGCACACCTGGCACTCGCGGTCCGTAACAACCATTTTGTCATTTGGACGAAGCGAAAATGGCCAGTTGATGATGAACATGTTCAGTGTAACTTCATGGAGCTGAGTCCGTCCCCCACCCTGATCATCATCCACTTCCCGTAGGTACACATACATATGCAGATACGTGCGTCTCACACAGAAATCACGCACTCACACATGCACATGCACTTATACATATGCACATGCACACACACACACACACACACACACACACACACACACACACACACACACACACACACACACACACACACACACAGGGGCCCGTACCGACACACATGTGTACACTCACCACACACACACTCATAAAAGGAGAAGAATGACTCAACCGGTGTCAGGTAGTTTAGTCACTCAAGGTCTGACCAGCGCGTTGGGCTGATGCTGTAGGTCAGACATCTACTAAGTAGTAGCCACCACGAGACGCTCTTCTTCTTCTTCTTCAGTTCTCTCATCTTAGTCATTCGCTCATTTATCCATCCACTTTAAACCATGCACAGTGTGGTCTCAACATTTAGCTGACGTAGTCTAGCTTAGATTGGACTAGACCGCACGCAGTGACGCCTTTTGGATGACACTGACGCTGAAACTGAAACGCTTCCCGTCCTGTTCCCACCAGTTGTCATGAGCAACGATACCGCCGCTCTCCGCACCCTGTCCTTCCCGGCAGGCTCTGAGGTGACTCAGTATCCGGTGGTACTGTTCAATGAGTTGCTGACCCTGTTTGGAGAACCCGATTTGTGGAAGGAGGTGGACTCCAACGATACGTTACCCGACACCGAACTCACCATGCACGACTTTCAGTTGTTAATACCCGGTGCCAATGTTTGTTTGTCTGTCTGTCTGTCTGTCTGTCTGCCTGCCTGCCTGCCTGTCTGTCTGTCTGTCTGTCTCCCTCCATTCCTATATACCTACCTACCTACCTTCCCACCTACCCATCTACCTACCTACCTACTTGCCTATCTATCTACCTACCTACATATCTATCTATCTGTGTGTGTGTGTGTGTGTGTGTGTGTGTGTGTGTGTGTGTGTGTGTGTGTGTGTGTGTGTGTGTCTGTTTGTCTGTCTGTCTGTCTGTCTGTCTGTCTGCCTGCCTGTCTCTGCATGCATGTCACTCTCTCTCTCTCTCTCTCTCTCTCTCTCTCTCTCTCTCTCTCTCTCTCTCTCTCTCTCTCTCTCTCTCTCTCTCTCTCTCTCTATGAGTTTCTATGTCTGAAGACTAGGGAAATATTTCAAGATCTGTTTGTAAACCAATGGGTTTCCAGATGCTTTATGACACAGAAAGAGTGTGATGATAGAAACGTTGATTATTTTCTACAAAAGGTTCAGTATTGGGATTAAAGACCTATGAAATGACAGAGAAATGTAAAAGGTCACCCGACCACAATTCCATTAGATTTTTGTGACGACGTAGGAGCAATACAGCAACATGAAGACGCTGGCGAAGATCAGTGATTTTCATCGTCAGAATGCCTTGAATATAGTTTCAAAGCGGGGTGACTGGCGACGGAAATTGAAGCAAATTAAAAAAGGAAAGGTTATAAATTCCCCCAGACAATACCGACAAACCGATTACAGGACAAAACACGACGCCTTTCGACCTCTTGGGTCTTCTTCGGGCAAAACCACACAACATCCGAGGACAGTGGAAACGAGGAACGAGCACTCAGTTATCTTGTCATATTCGGCGCAAAATGGGTGTTGATATAAGATAAGTGATTGCTCGTTCTTCGTTTTCATCGTCCTAAATGTTGCTTTTTTCGCTTGAAGAAGTCCCAAGAGGTCGAAACGCATCGTGAGTTGTCCTGTAATCTGTTTGTAGGCTGTATTCCCTGGAATATATTCAAAACAGCTGTTATACATGTTTTCCAAGAAATCATTGGAACCAACTTGTGCATTGATGTGGTGACCTTGATACTGACCTCACACTCTTAGTCGCCATGTCATTGTAATTGTGCTCCTTGGCTTTGCAGAGACGGAGTGCCCGGGGCAGTTCAAAGAAGACATGACGCGGTGGGTCCGCAACACTGAGCACTTGCACAGTCTGATCAGAGCGGTGTCCTATGCCGTCATTGCTCGCTATCCCCCCAGGGTGAGACGGTGCGGTTGAAATGACCTACACAATATTCTGAGACTGCTAGGGCTCATGCAACTAAATTATGCACTTCAACACACACACACACACACACACACACACACACACACACACACACACACACACACACACACACACACACACACACATACAGGAGAGAGAGAGAGAGAGAGAGAGAGGAGAGAGAGAGAGAGAGAGAGAGAGAGAGAGAGAGAGAGAGAGAGAGATTTTCCCTCAGAATCCTTCACAGGGTAACATGTCGTGTGACTTACTGAGTGTCATGGAATAATGAAATACAACCAACACTCTACTGAGTGTCATGGAATAATGAAATACAACCAACACTCAATGAACAAAGGCACACATTCTAAGCTTCGTCCTAAAGCCTTCTTTTTTCCAGGCGTCAACCCACCAAAGACCCACCACCAATGACGTAATGAACAACAGCCTGTTTCGTCTTAACACTGAAATGTTTCACATAAAGTGTACCTCCATGTTCACTCCCTGCTTTCTGTTCATGTCTGGTGTCTTCTCACACGCCTGCCAGAGTGCAAAGCGAGGGTCATTATACACATTACGTGGAACAACAACAACAACAAGAACAACCCGGAGGTCATGACACAGTCATGTAGTGTTTCTGTAAGCTGATCTGCAAATCAGTCAGTTAGTAGATCAGTTGTAACGGAGATGCAGGATGGATCGAAACAGGAAACCAAACAGCCGGAAAGGGGTGGAGAGCGCTCCGGAGTCGAGTGCGTTGAAGAAATGTTACTGATGCTTTATGATCCGCGGAAGGAGAAAAGTATCTATCTATCTATATATTTTATATATATATATATATATATATATATATATATATATATATATATATATATATATATATATATATATATATATATATATACTTTTTTCCTCTCCACACTTTTGTTTTCTTCCATTTTACTACCCTTCGCTGGCTGCCTTGAGGGTGCTGTTGGATTCTTTTTTGAACCCTTGGTGGTGAGAACACCACAGAATTATGGACTGTGGTGTGTCTCTATTTGACACCAAGAGCACAGACACAATCAGCCGTGTCTCCCTGATGAGTCCGATCCAGCGGACGAAAGGCCTAGGAGCAGGCGATACAAATAAATGTGCCTTCGAGAGGGACTACGATGGTTCCCTCAGGCAGCTAGTGAAGGGCTTCTTATATTTATAATATGTTGCCCCTATTATCTTCTTCTTTTTTTTAAAAGTTCAAATCTTTGCTAAGTCATTACTATAATGACTGAAGAATTGTTAACCTGCACTTGTTTTCCCCCACTACTTAATTGCTCAGCATTCTCTCTCTCTCTCTCTCTCTCTCTCTCTCTCTCTCTCTCTCTCTCTCTCTCTCTCTCTCTCTCTCTCTCTCCTCTCTCTATATATATATATATATATATATATATATATAAAATTATAAACAAAACTTGCTCTTATGTCTTAGATTGAAGAAATGGGGGGAGATAAGCATTCATATCTGCAGCAGTAGATAATTCTGCCTAACTAACAGTATGTGCTTGAGTGGGTGAATGGGGAAAAATAAAACAAATGCTTCTCAAAATGAGCCTTCAGCAAGCTTATAGTCTCCAAGGGGGAGACAATCTCCAATGCGGAGGAAACTCGCTAACATATAACATATAACTGTTAGGCAGAATTATCTACCACTGCAGATATGAATGCTTATCTCCCCCTATTTCTTCAATCTAAGACATAAGAGCAAGTTTTGTTTATAATTCAATATTTCTTGCAGTCATTGCAACACCAAGCTGCTCTGTAAGCTGCTGGAATGGTGCTCGGTACTTATCCTTGGAATTGATTAGTTTGTTTTATATATATATATATATATATATATATATATATATATATATATATATATATATATATATATTGAATTATAAACAAAGCTTGCTCTTATGTCTTAGATTGAAGAAATAGGGGGTAAGCATTCATATCTGCAGTGGTAGATGATTCTGCCTAACTAACAGTATGTGCTTGAGTGGGTGAATGGGGAAAGATAAAATAAATGCTTCTCAAAATGAACCTTCAGCAAGCTTATAGTCTCCAAGGGGGGAGACACCCTCCAATAGGGAGGGAAACTCGCTAACATATAACTCCTGGTCATATACCGATATTTCGAAACTTGGTGGTTTCTCCTCAGTGATCGCGGAAAGTGGTAATTTGACTCCTCTGCCTTTTCAGTTTTAAAAAGAATGCAATCCCAGAAAAGGCTGGTGTGATATACCGTAGTATGCTTGTTGAGTTTTCAAAAAACCAACCAAAGGTGCCACCTAAGAAGCAAAAGAAAATCATGAAAGAGCAAAACAAGCTACATTTTCTTGTGAAAAGTAGAAAATATATAAAAAATATCCTCTTAAGACACAAGTGCTGAGGGCCAGTTTTGAGAAGCATTTATTTTATCTTTCCCCATTCACCCACTCAAGCACATACTGTTAGTTAGGCAGAATCATCTACCACTGCAGATATGAATGCTTATCTCCCCTATTTCTTCAATCTAAGACATAAGAGCAAGCTTTGTTTATAATTCAATATTTCTTGCAGTCATTGCAACACCAAGCTGCTCTGTAAGTTGCTGGAACGGTGCCCGGTACTTATCCTTGGAATGTATTAGCTTGTTGTATTATATATATAATATATATATATATATATATATATATATATATATATATATATAATTATACTGTAAAATCCTTAGCAAACGTCCATCCCCTCTCCGCACACATTTCAGGGAAAAGATGGGGGTGGGCGTTTGCTAGGTATACACTCTTTGCATAAGAACAGTTCTTCACGTTTTCACTAAAACGAACTGTGCTACATATCATCTCAATGTGCTCGAGATGGGAAAAGTGGAGGTAGTTATTTGCTGTGTGATTTACGATACTGGGTAGGTTAATATTTGAACTTGATCTGGATCCGGTGCATTTGCACCTTCAGCTCCAAGCCCCCTCCCCCCACTCCCCACCCCTTTTTTCTGCATCTTTCTTTTTTCTTCGCTTCTGCATTTTAGTATGTGTGGTTGGTTTTTTTCTTATATCTGGGACATTTGTTCGATACTTTTAATCCCATCTATGTGCCAAGTCTTATTCTCGAGACGTATGTACACACTTAATTGTTTTGGTTTACTCGCCAATTTCATCTGGAAACCACTCAAGTGTTTCGTCATCTTGGGTACCGTCCATTGCATTTGAAATTCCGCACCTGAGAAAGGACTTGATGATCGTTTCTGGTCGAGGGTTCTCCCACGCCCTGCTGACCCAATAGATGACGTCTTGTCTGGTAGGCTGCCTGAGGTTGCCAGCAGCTGTTGGAGGTCTTGGTTCTCTCATCCAGTCAACCCAACAGTCTCTTATGCCATCTTTAAAAGGTTTGGCAAGACTGACATCGACTGGCTGGGCCAAAAGGGTAGAGCCTGCAGGCACAAAGACCAAGTCTACGTGCTGTTCAGCAAGTGCTCCAATAACTTGCTGGGTCCTGTGAGCGATGTAGCAGTCCAGAATTAGGAGTCGACGCTCGTCTGCTGGGCCAAGAACACGCTCAATCCAGGTCAGGATGGTGTTCCTTGTCATCCATCCATGTACAGTGGCACACATCCGCACATTGTCCGGCACTCTCAGCTGAGAAAGGCGCGAGGCGGTATGCGTCCGTTTCTCTCCCGCAAGATGACTACGGCAGGAAACTTGTCACCATCAGCTGCTGCCAGGAGTGTCACTGTAAAACCTCGTTTCTCAGCTTTGGTGCTTTTGATTGGAACTTGTTTTTCACGTTTCACGTTGTTGGTGCGTTTGACTGGAACTTGTTTTTCACCATTCACGTTGTTGGTGCGTTTGACTGGAACTTGTTTTTCACCCTTCAGGTTGCTGGTACGGGATGACATCATGTCTGGTCCATGTTCATAATGTTGGAAAGGGGTTGGAAAGAGGGTAGTCTTGATGATGACGAGGTCGAAAAATATTTAGACGTAATTGAAGAAGCTGGTCTTCAAAGTCTGTGGGGAGTTTTTGACTGGCAGTGGTTCCTCGTCGTGAAGAAACCATGTGACGCTTTTTCCAGCGCTCGAGCCACATGTCTGACGCTGAAAAGTCTTGTACATAGAACGCACCTGCCAATTCTCTGGCCTTGCGTATTAAGTCTTTATTCATCACCACTCTTCCTTCAGCTTGCACCTCCTCAGGTGTTGCACCACACCTTGGTCAGCATCTTCAGATCTAAATGGCGGTCCTTCAGACCTTCAGCTTGCACCTCCTCAGGTGTTGCACCACACCTTGGTCAGCATCTTCAGATCTAAATGGCGGTCCTTCAGACCTTCAGCTTGCACCTCCTCAGGTGTTGCACCACACCTTGGTCAGCATCTTCAGATCTAAATGGCGGTCCTTCAGACCTTCAGCTTGCACCTCCTCAGGTGTTGCACCACACCTTGGTCAGCATCTTCAGATCTAAATGGCGGTCCTTCAGACCACTTCCGTTTTTCCTGTTCTGTTCGTATTGTTGTTCTAATATATTTCTGTTTTTTCCTGTTCTGTTCGTATTGTTGTTCTAATATATTTCTGTTTTTTCCTGTTCTGTTCGTATTGTTGTTCTAATATATTTCTGTTTTTTCCTGTTCTGTTCGTATTGTTGTTCTAATATATTTCTGTTTTTTCCTGTTCTGTTCGTATTGTTGTTCTAATATATTTCTGTTTTTTCCTGTTCTGTTCGTATTGTTGTTCTAATATATTTCTGTTTTTTACTGTTCTGTTCGTATTGTTGTTCTCATATATTTCTGTTTTTTCCTGTTCTGTTCGTATTGTTGTTCTAATATATTTCTGTTTTTTCCTGTTCTGTTCGTATTGTTGTTCTAATATATTTCTGTTTTTTCCTGTTCTGTTCGTATTGTTGTTCTAATATATTTCTGTTTTTTCCTGTTCTGTTCGTATTGTTGTTCTAATATATTTCTGTTTTTTCCTGTTCTGTTCGTATTGTTGTTCTAATATATTTCTGTTTTTTCCTGTTCTGTTCGTATTGTTGTTCTAATATATTTCTGTTTTCCGTTCACACTCGAATTCTTTGTCTATCCACAGAAAATTCTCATGCACACACCGAAACATTGCCTGCTGCTTCGTTATCAAGATACCTTAAAGCTTTCGATTTGTACAACACAGTGTAGGACTTGTGCTTCGACATGATAATCTAGTAAGACACCAAAATACCACACCGTTCACTGCTTTCACTGCGTCGAGAACCAGAACTCTTCCACAGAGTGACTGGCCTGAAAAAAGTCACTGGAAACAAAATTACGCAATTTTATTCCCCACCTTCACCAATTAAAAAGAGAAGGCGACCTATGGAACAGTGTGAACAAATCGATCGTACAAAGTAGGCCTACTGTCTTTTAAGAAGAAAATATGGGTGGGCGTTTGCAAGGTAGTGACCCCTTTGTACGACTTTCAGTCTAAAGTGGGGGTGGGCGTTTGCTAGGGATTTTACAGTGTATATATATATATATATATATATATATATATATATATATATATATATATATATATATATATATATATATATATATATATATATATATATATACACAACAAACTAATAAATTCCAAGGATTAGTACCGTGCACCGTTCCAGCAACTTACAGAGCAGCTTGGTGTTGCAGGTATGAATGCGTATCTCCACCTATTTCTTCAATCTAAGACATAAGAGCAAGCTTTGTTTATAATTCAATATATATATATATATTATATATATATATATATATATATATATATATATATATATATATATATATATATATATATATATATATATATATATTAGGAGATCAAGTAAGGGTTGTTCTGCACAATTCTTAGCCGCCGACTATGCTTGGGCTGTTGAACAGCAAAGCTGACCACTCAGACCGTTCCACATCTTTTGATCTCCCTTGCATCCTTCAATGGCTTCCAAAGCATACGTTCAAAGATTGTCCCCTACATTCTATACTGTTTGCATGACGTTTTCAGTTTTTCAGCAACGTTTTTTTCTTCTCCACACTTTCGTTCTGTTTCATTTACTACCCTTCGCTGGCTGCTTTGGGGGTGCTGTTGGATTCTTTTTGAACCCTTGGTGGTGAGAACACCACAGAGTTATGGACTGTGGTGTGCCTCTATTTGACACCAAGAGCACTGACACAATCAGCCGTGTCTCCCTGATCATTCCGATCCAGCGGACGAAAGGCCTAGGAGCAGGCAATATAAATTAGTTCTGTCTTCAAGGCGGATTACGATGATATCCTCATACAGCAAGTAAAGGGTTTTTCATATCTACAATGTATTTTCTTAATTCTGTGTTCCCATTTTCATCATCTTTATTATAATTATTATTTTTACAAAATTCAAATCTTTGCAAAGTCATTGCTATAATGATGGAAGAACTGGTAGCCCGCACTTGCAAAGGCGGAGAAGATGATAACCGTAATGTTCTCCGGACCACCGCATTGACACATGCAACGAGAGAATGAGAGTTTGCACGAACTTCAACGAGGTGCTTGTTACACAGGAACGGAGTAAAGGAGACAACACATATACATGTAAAAACAGTTGTGCAGACGAACACTTTAGAAGAATGCCATCAAGCAGACGGACAATGCACTCAAACAGGTCGATTTGCTACGTGGACAAGGTTTCCGTATGATGACCTTTGGGGGTTTTTTTTTCCAAAAATTATAAGTTTTGAACAAACCATAACGTGGGAACACACACACATGTACACAGAAAAACACACAGAAACACAGACACACACACAGTCCTTCTCTCTCTCTTTCACACGCGCGCTCGCAAACATTTACACACGCACGTGCACATGCACGAACACACACACGCAGGGAGAGAGAGCGTTTCTGCCTCTCTCTCTCTCTCTCTCTCTCTCTCTCTCTCTCTCTCTCTCTCTCTCTCTCTCTCTCTCTCTCTCTCTCTTCTCTTCAGGCTAACAACTTGTCGATTTTTCAGAGCCTCTTTAGGTCTTGTAGCGATGGATCAATTTGGGTAACGAAATATTCTTGAATACTTTCGTCCTACAGTCCCCGCATATTGCCTGTCAAACTGCTAGCACCGTGTCTTCCGTTCTGGATTTGGTGATTATTTGCACAGATTTAAATAGAATTAATAAAGTTTGACAGTTACACGTGTGTGCATGACATTTCAAAAGATTCATAATCACAGATGCTGCTTTTATGCTTCGAATGTTTGAAAGTGGAATTTTCGAGTAGACTATTGCTGTGGTGCTAAGTGTTCTCCGTTCTACACTGATTTGATTGTGACAGAGAATGAATGTTCATGGTGACGCGGAAGACCAGACCCAGATCATTCTGTCACTGCAGTGGGTGATGACCACTCTTCTTGGTCTCCTTGCGCTCCGTTGTACTGCAGAGCACATCAGAGCTGAAATATCCAATTCAATTTCAATTCAATTCAATTCAATTCAAGACACTTTTTTTCTTTCATAAGAACTTTGTGTTGTGGTGGGAACACATAAACACATGACATATGAGTACACAACATTGAATAATATAAAATGTGCAAATGCACTCACACCTGCACATGCCCACAAATTTAAAAACAATATAAATAAAGTAAGGCTTATTTTCACATAAAACTAATCAATAACTCTACCCAACATACACTCCATTTTACATCCAGTCAATTTAATAAAAACAGCTGTACGCTAAAGTAAACCGTAAAAAAGGGGCACACACACACACACACACACACACACACACACACACACACACACACACACACACACACACACACACACACACACACACACACACACACACACACACATTCTACACGGAATGAGAACTGAGGTAATTTTAAAATCATTGTCACTTGATTATCATCCCCCTCCCAAACCATCTACACTCTCATTCTCTCCCCCCCCCCTCCCCTCCCCCCCCATCCCCACCCCTCTCTCTCTCTATCCAAGTCTCGCCCTCACCCTCTCCTCTATCTTCATAACGACAGCATTAAACATTTACTCAGGATGGTCAGGTCAGTGATTATTCAATGAACGGATTGAAATAGGCAAGAAACTACGATTCAGTCTGTGTGTGTGCAGTGGTGATAGTGTGCCTTTCTGGCCAAGCTGACGTCATGATGGTCAAGTCTTTATAATATTATTATAATGAGGGCAATTTCAATAGCGCCCATCCTAACAGCGTAGACTACAGGGCGAAAAATACAAGTTTTGCAAGTCAACATCTAAACTATACGCAGAACACACACACACACACACACACACACACACACACACACACACACACACACACACACACACACACATATATATATATATTATATATATATATATATATATATATATATATATATATATATATATATATATATATATATATATGTGACACAATATCGCATACATACACACTCATACTATATAACACGGGTGGACAGCCCACTCGCACACGATGAGAATGTTGTGCAGATGGCATGTAGAAATGTAGAACATGTCCCTGATGGTCCGTGCTGAATGCTGCCTGCTGTGATGGCAGGTCTTCTTCTTCTACAAGATTGAGTACAACGTCGTTCAGCACATCACCATGGAGGCAACCGGTGACTCAGGCGGACCCGAAAGAAGCATCGTCACCATCACGCGTATCGTCAAAATCTAAATGACGTCACATCCGCGTCTGTCCTTGACGTGTGTCCAGGTACAGAACAACCCATCCAGATTAAGACTACCACATGCGTCTCTTCTTCTGTCCAAAGCGTCTGATCAGTTGTTGGTTTCTGTACAGCTTTGTTTCATTAATTAAACAACAAGCTTACTGGAACAGACTTCGCCTCTTCCTGATATGTGTGTCCAGTTGCAGAATAAATCATCCTGATGAAGACGACCACATGTGTAGATTCTTCTCAAATGCGTGTGATGAGTTGTTGGTTTTTGCTATAGCTTTGTTTAATTACACAACAAACTAGCTGGGAAAGACTTAGCATCTCTCTGATATTTGAAATTAATCAGAAAAAAAAGAAATTCTTATATGTTCGTTATCATGCACTGTCTCTGCTGAGCCCTTCAGTCAATAATCTCTTGCCTAGCTGCTTCGTCGCTCACTTTGTCTGTTCTATTCTGTTGTTGAAGAGTTTTTTTTACATTATGTATTCGTTTTTTTTATTTGCATTTTCATTTTCTTTTCAAGTTTCTGTACGTATATTTTCAATATTTCACAAATGTAAAAGTAAGGGATAAATTACTTGAACTCTGGACAGAGGGAAGGTAAGGGATAAATTACTTGAACTCTGGACAGAGGGAAGGTAAGGGATAAATTACTTGAACTCTGGACAGAGGGAAGGTAAGGGATAAATTACTTGAACTCTGGACAGAGGGAAGGTAAATTAGAAAAACAAACCAAAAGCAGCGACACAAACAAAGCGAAAACACATATACACACTAAAGAAGAATTCGAATGACTGTCAGCCATTCCTGCAGAACAAACAATCCTTCATCATTTCATATTGATAGTATCTTAGAGTATCAAGAATGATTTTTTAATGAATGCGCAGACGTAATGATGACATACTTTTAACTGGCTCGGAGTTTATTTGTGCAGATGTTATTGAAGTCCATACACTGCCCACAGAAGTACATACAGATACATTTAGTTGCGATCTTAACTTTCCTTTCTGCGGGTCCAGTCATGATAAATTTATCACCAAGGCGCAGTTATGTCCCTTGATGACTTCTTTCTTAAAGTTTCTCTCCCTATTGTAACAGACAACGGGATCTGTGCACACGAGCTATTTGCATTACACACACACACACACACACACACACACACACACACACACACACACACACACACACACACACACACACACACACACACACACACACACACACACACACACACACACACACACACACACAAAAAGGAGCGACATAAACAAAGCGAAAACACATACACACACAAGAAGAATTTGAATGACTGTCAGCCATTCCTGAACAAACAAACAAAATAAAAAATAAAAATAAAAAATCCTACACTGACCACAGAATTACATACAGATACATTTAGTTGCGATCTTACTTTCCTTTCTGCGGGTCCAGTCATGATAAATTTATCACCAAGGAGCAGTTATGTCCCTTCATGTCTTGTTTCTTAAAGTCTCTCTCCATATCGCAACAGACAACGGGATCTGTGTTCACGAGCTATTTGCATTACACACACATACAACAACACACACACACACACACACACACACACACACACACACACACACACACACACACACACACACACACACACACACACACACACACACACAGAGAAACAAAAAAGAGCGACATAAACAAAGCGAAAACACATACACACACAAGAAGAATTTGAATGACTGTCAGCCATTCCTGAACAAACAAACAAAATAAAAAATAAAAATAAAAAATCCTACACTGACCACAGAATTACATACAGATACATTTAGTTGCGATCTTACTTTCCTTTCTGCGGGTCCAGTCATGATAAATTTATCACCAAGGAGCAGTTATGTCCCTTCATGTCTTGTTTCTTAAAGTCTCTCTCCATATCGCAACAGACAACGGGATCTGTGTTCACGAGCTATTTGCATTCCAGCTGATGTCTTTTTTCTCACCATTCTGGTTGGCCATCCATTTCCTGGAACACCTCATTGAGAGGGTGACCAGTCAAAGACACGTAACATTAGTTCCAGCGTCAGTTTCACCAAGGAGGCGGTCACTGCGTGCGTACTAGTCAATATACGCCACACCACATCCACTAAGTTTTGAGACCACACTACGCATGATTTAAAGCTGATGGATGGTTGAGTTAATGAGCAAGATGAGAGAATTGAAGAAGAGGGTCTCGGGGCTACGACTTGGCTGATGTCTGACCTACGCATTAGCCCGACACGCTGGTCAGACCTTGAGTACCTACTTAAAAACTATGAGTGTGTGTGTGGTGAGTGTGCACATGTGTATGTATGGGTGTGTGCGCACGTCACATGATAAGAACTGTTCTGAATGAGACGTTTGTACAGGCCTATATGTATTTCCTCAATGAGATCAGCTCTTCCCTTGAGTTTTGTTTGTTGATTTCAATAAAAGTCAAACAGGTCTGGAATCAACACGAAGAAGAATCTGCCGTGACCACGGAATGGCCATGTTCAATGTGAGCCTGTTCGTATTTCTATAATACATGAATAACAAGCTCAGCTCCTGCGATTTATTATCAACAGACTGAATCACTTTAGAATACTGTCCAATGGATAAGGGGGAAAGTGGTGGGATGCGTCGTAGACATGGAAATGTAGAAAGGCGAGGATTCACAGCGTCTTTTTTTGTCTCAAGTTACCTGCCTTGACCTTATTTATTTCCCACTGAGAAATGAGGCGGGGGTTGGGGGGGGGGGGGGGGGGGTTATGCAGGGGACCAGGCCATTTATGTGTGTGTTTGTGTGTGCGTGTGTATGTGGACGTACACGCATGTGTGTGTGTGTGTGTGTGTGTGTGTGTGTGTGTGTGTGTGTGTGTGTGTGTGTGTGTGTGTGTGGTGTGTGTGTGTGTGTGTGTGTGTGAGTGTGTGTGTGTGTGTGTGCGCGCGCGTGCGCGTGTGTGTGCATGTGCACACGTGTTTTATGTATGTGCACATGCACGTATATTCAGATGTGTGCGCCCATGTGTGTGTGTGTGTGTGTGTGTGTGTGTGTGTGTGTGTGTGTGTGTGTGTGTGGTGTGTGTGTGTGTGTGTGTGTGCGGGCGCGCGCGCGCGTGCGTGTATGTGCGCACGTGTGTATGTATGCATCTATGTATATGCGCATGCACGCAAGTGCATGAGCGTGCGTGTAAGAGCGAGCGCATACGCGCGCTCGTGTGTATGCGTGTGTGCATGTGAGTTCATGTGTGCGCGCGTATGTCTTTGGCCATGACCAAAAAAAATACATAGCCCATATCTCCAAACGAATGCTGCTTACGACACCAAATCGCTGTAGCAGAAATGACCACACGGACCACACAGAACAAACAAGAAGACACTCCCTCCTTCCCCGAAAAAATGGCGTTCCAAGCTTGCCGATATAGCCTGTACTTGGCACCTCTACACCACAACCAACACACACAGACTGTAGTTACTGGCAAAGTGTTCGTCTTGCCTTAGGTATAGGCTGTTTTTGAGATATTTTTTCTTCTTTTTATTTTCCCCGTCTCATTTTCTGTGTCCTTTCGTTGGCATTACACCCACGCCGCTCATTCCGACCCCCCCCCCCCCCCCCAGTCCACAGCCACAGCCCGGCCCACCCTGCTGCAGCCCCGGCCCGGCACTCCACAGGGAGCAGTCAATGTCCCGTCGTCAAGAGGCAACCCACCGGGGGAGACACTCAAACTTTGTATTTATAGTGTGGCTGAAGTTGGCGCAGGCTACGGATTTTGTTACTGATGCTGGATTGCATGTGAGTTTCTGAGTCAGTGTTGAGGGCGCAGTCATCAGGAAGCAGAAAATCTCTGCTGATGTCCGTCAGAACTTTAGATTTTGCATGGAACCTTTTGAGGTTAAACAGCGTTCCATCTGTTCTGAATCTGATGTCGTTGCCTACGTCACCTTCTCTGAAAGCATCAGTCAGCGCTGCAGAGAACATGATGCTTAACAGAGTGGTGTCAAAACACAGCCTTGCTCTATACTATTTGTGACAGGGAATGGGCTAGATGTATCTCCGTTGTCCTGGATACGGGCCTGCATGCCATCATGGAATCGCCGCACCATAGAGGTGTTTCGGTGGGCATCCGTATTTGACCATGATCTTCCACAGGCCCCTCTATTGACAGTATCGAAGGCTTTGGTGAGGTCAACATAGGTGGAGAAGAAGTCAGTATTTTGTTCCAGACACTTTTCGTGAAGCTGTATAGTAGCCAATACCATATCAATGGTCCTTCTGTCTTTTCTGAAGCCGCACTGGCTTCCTGGCTAAAACTCTTGCTCCAGGTGTATTAATAGATGGTTCAGAAGAATCCTGGCAGGTATCTTGCCTGCTATAGAAAGGAGAGATATGCCTCGGTGGGTGTCACAAGCCTGGATATTCCCTTTGCGCGTGCACAAACGGATGATAGATGCATCTTTGAACTGCTGAGGGATCGTCTCCTGTTGCCTCGTTAGAAGAAACAGATGGGGTGTCTGGGGTGCCCGGAAGAGGAGACGTCTGTGGTGGGCGTGCTAGCAAGTCCTTCTTAGGGCTGTACATCCATCTTTGGTCCTCACTCGGCGCTCAGCTCTCGCCTGTGGCTCCCCGTAGTTGTGAACATTCGACAACGGCCACACCCCGGGGTACAGCTTTGGCAGGCTGGAAGAACCAGGTGAGGGTAGCCAACGGGTTTCAAACCCTCGGAGAGATAGGGCTTGTCTACCAAAGTATGTGAAGACTAGAGACGAAGGACTGCGCGGAGGAAATCACAAACTGTTTCAACGGACAAAAAGGCGACTCCCAGCAATGCATTTTGGAGAGCATAGAGTATGGTGAGACATACAAGACATCATGGTCATCCACTGCATCTGACTCCATCTCCAGCCGTCTGGACCCTGTCTTGCTGCTGGACACAGACGATTTGGACCAGAGAGTGAGGTCGACGCATGGATAGATAGACAGATGGATAGGTAGATAGATAGATAGATAGATAGATAGATAGATAGATAGATAGATAGATAGATAGATAGATAGATAGATAGTAGATAGATAGATAGATAGATAGATAGATAAACAGCAAACCAGCTAGCTGGCTACACAGACAGACAGGTAGGTAGATAGATAGATAGGTTGATTGATTGATTGATTGATACGTAGGCAGATAAGTAAATAGATAGGTAGACAGACAGACCTGCAGACAGACAGATAAATAAAACGACAGACAGATAATAGTTAGATCGGTATTGATCAAATGTGGGTCTGTAAAAGAAGCTGTATTCAAAACAATACATAAATAAGTAAAGAAAGAAAGAAACAACTAAAGGAACAAATCAATAAAAACAGAAACAAATAAAACGATAGAAATCAAAGGCGAAAACGTTGGAAGTATAAACAAGTAATTTTAGACATATTGTGTCTTAGTTTTGTGAGCTGTATTTTTCACATATGCATATCTTCAAACAGATGCTCGCGCGCGCTCACACGTACACACACACACACACACACACACACACACACACACACACACACACACACACACACCGCGCACGCACGCACGCACGCACGCACGCACGCACGCACGCACGCACGCACGCACGCACGCACACACGCACGCACGCACGCACGCACGCACGCACGCACACACACACACACACACACACACACACACACACACACACACACACACACACACGAAGAAGGCTCTCTCAAATAGTCTCTTTCAGTCGATCTTTCCACGAAAAATTCCATGCCAGACTATTTACAGAAACTACCATGTCAATAAAGAACACGCGCAGGGAAAAGGGTTGAAAGTTAAGAAAAGAACCGGAACTGTTTGTCTGTCTGTCTGTCTGCTTGTCTCTCTCTCTCTCTCTCTCTCTCTCTCTCTCTCTCTCTCTCTCTCTCTCTCTCTCTCTCTCTCTCTCTCTCCTCTCATATTACACGGACAATGTTTTGCCATGCAATCAGTGCCTACTGTCTTGGTTTATGAAAGGGAGGAGAGGAAAAGCAGAAAGAGTCTGTAATCTGAGTTTGGAAAAAAAAGATAATGAAATCGTTTCCTACACACCCGCCCTCTTCCCTTCCTCCCCCTCTATCCCCCACCCCCGGTGCCTCCTGCTTACTCCTCCATCACCAATATTTCTTCGCCAGCTCCCTTTCTCTCCTTTGCACCCATTTGTCCAACCTTCCTCTGCCCGAGCTAGATAGAGGAGCACCCAGGTTTCAGCTTCGTTCTGTTTTTGATGCAGTTTGTGATGAACTGGCGCAATCAAGCATGTTTCCGACTGCGTGTCGAGCTGTTTTAATCCTTCTTTTATTTAATTGAAGACATTTCTACGTGTCCATCTGTATGAATGTTCCTTTTTAATGCGAGAAATGGTATCGATTTTCTGGTTCTGCTTTAAGAGTTTTTATTAAATTAAGAAACCACGTGCTTTTTAGCTTTTTTTTTCTTCTGATATTATGATCAACTAGGAAAAATCTAGATTTTAGGATTCTTATTAAGCTACAAAATGATATGCTTTATAACAAATTCTTTTCAACGTTGTAGTAAATGCGGAAGAATATAAATTTTAGATTTCTTATGGAATGAAGAAATCACATTTTTTTTTTTTTTGTTTTTTTTTTTGCAAATTGTATTTAGCATCATAATTAAAGAGGACAAATGCAGTCCTACTGCTTTCAGCCTTCTCGTTAATGGAAGGGGTCCATTCCTCAGTAATGTTATAACCTGTTGCTTGGGCGGTGGCGTTTTTGCCGGCGCGATCAGCAGTCGTGAAATATGGAATGGTACACGCATGGAAACGCTCTCGTGGAGGTTCTGTCGTGTCACATCCGGTGGCCATGACACAATGGCATCTGCCAGGGAGCAAAATTATGTCCCTTGACGCCTTAATGGAATGCCCTGTTCTTGCCTGCACCCTATGTGAACACAGCGCAGGTTTCCAAGGGTGGTGATGTGCTTCCCCAGCTGGTTTGTTCGGCGGTTGAGGACAGTACTTCTCTGGGTCCTACCCGCACTTTCAGGGGTATCTTGTTCTTCTTCAACGCCATAACATGACGCAAACTGCGTTAGACCGTGGCTGCAGAGCCCTTAATATCACGCAACTGGAACACAGTGCAATGGTAAACCAACCACTCCTGTCCCGGTTTTTCCCCCAGGAAAAGGCAATCATAAAACACTCCGAAAATCGATAAGCAAAACACACACACAAAAAAAACAACAACAAAAACCACACACATCTTATATACTAGCTTTCTTTCTGTAATTCGAAAAAAAAAATGATTGCGTGTGGCATTTCTCCTTTTTCGTGGTTGTTGTTTGTTTTTTGTTTGGTTGTTTGTTTGTTTGTTTTTCCAGTTTGCACACGGCAAATAAGATTCTTCTCTGGAATAAGACGCGAAAAACACTGATCCTATGTATTACCATAACTGGTGTTTGTTTACCACCTTCTAAAACATTTCAAGGAAGGGGTGGGTGGGTCTTCTTTCAAATGATTTTTTTTTCGCCAAGAGAGAGAGAGAGAGAGAGAGAGAGAGAATACGAATACGAATACGAATACGAATATTTTTATTGAGGGTAAAATGGATAAGCTTACAGCTTTTTTACACCATGCCCTCAAGAACAACAACAGTAACAAACGATTTCAAATAAACATATACTTGATACACGAAAAGGAAACAATGAACAAGCTTATAACGACGAAACATGATTAACATAAATATTACCTAGTAAGAAGGGTTAGGTCACAATTTGGGAATAATGTACATTCAGGAAAAAGAAAGAAAAGAAGAAACGAAAATAAGCATGTGCGCTCGTGCACACACACACACACACACACACACACACACACACACACACACACACACACACACACACACACACACACGCCACACACACACACACGCCACACACACACGCACGCACGCACGCATGCACGCACGCACGCAGGCACACACACACACACACACACACACACACACACACACACACACACACACACACACACACACACGCGCGCGCGCGCGCGCACGCACGCACACACGGGCACACGCACGCACGCGCGCACGCACGCACACACACATATAAACACATGCACACACTCACACACACACACACACCACACACACACCCCACACACACACCACGCACGCGCACGCACACACACACACACACACACACACACACACACACACACACACACACACACACGCACGCACAAGCGTTTGCATGCATTTCCGCATACATAATCACTTCAGATGCTCGCCTCCTCCACACAAACACCATCGTATACCACCAAACACTTACAGTATAAGCACATGATCAATTCAAGTCATATGAAAATGCATAAAAGGACCCATCAAGTTGAGGTTGTTGTATATTATGTTACTCAACATGTTTGGACTTAAAAGTGTTCTATCAAATGTGAGTGGTATGCCCTCCTAAATGACAAAAGGCTTGATTTGCATTTAATGTGGTCTTGCATATCATTCCATAATTTGCTTCCAGAATAAATGAGAGAAGACATAAAAAGATTGGTTCTTGGGAGCGGAATGCGGATATTACGTTTGTTACGAACATTATGGATGGGAAATTTGTTGTTGAGATAAGCAGGCGTTAAATTGTTCACAATTTTAAACATGAAAACAGCTTTGTTGTAGCGACATTTAAGACTGAAGGGGAGAATGTCTAATTGTTTATAATCTACAGGGACAAGAGAAGAGGATTTAAGAAGAATTAGTTTGAGAGAGCGTCTGTATAAGCTGTCAAGAGGTTTTAAGCAATTTTGACTGGCCTGATCCCAACATGTTGATACATAATCAATATCTGGCTGGATGTATGCACGAAAAAATAGCTTTCTGGTATGTTGATCAAGAAAATGTTTTATTCTATTCAACTGGAATGTTTTCTGGAAAGTCTTTTGCAAAGCATAGAAATATGTTCGGACCAGGATAGGTTATTGTCTATAGTAAGTCCTAGTAATTTGTAGAAACTTACTTCTTCTAATGCTTTATCACTAACTTTTAACTCCGGTAATTTATTCTTAATGTTCTGTCTTTTCTGTCTTGTTGTAACTAGCATGAATTTGGATTTATGAGGATGAATTGCCATATGATTTTTCTTCCGTCCAGGAAACAAGCCTTAGTATATCATTTTGTAAGGAGGCGCATACTGCATCAGAGCTTTTATTTTCATTGTAAATGGTAGTGTCGTCTGCAAAAAGTTCGCAAGAGGATATCAAATGAAGTGGAAGGTCATTTATATAGATTGAAAATAATATAGGACCCAGAACCGATCCCTGGGGAACTCCATATTTGTTCGAAGCAACAGAAGATAAAGTGGAATCTTGAAAGACTGCTTGTCTTCTGTTATGAAGAAAAGATGCTATGAGTTTTAGGGAATTATCATTCAAACCGTACATAGTTAACTTTTTAGAGAGGATACTGTGATCAATGGTGTCGAACGCTTTCGCAAAATCAACAAAAATTGCACCAGTAAGTAAGTCATTGTTTATATTTAAATGCCATTTCTCAATAAGATTAGTCAGCATTGTATGGCACGAATGATTCCTTCTAAATCCATTCTGATTTGGGTGAAATAAGTCATACTTTGTAAAATGGCACTGTAGATTGTGTTTGATATGTTTTTCAAGAGGTTTAGACAGAGCAGATAGTATAGATATGGGTCTATAATTAGAGGGGTCAGATGGATCACCGGACTTAAGAACAGGCAAAACTTTAGCGTCTTTGAAGGCTTGTGGATAGTAACATTTTTCAATACATAAGTTATAAATATATGTAACACAATCAGAGATAACGGGCGCTGATATCTTCAAAACTTTACTGTCTAACCCATCCAAACCACGGGAACTAGATGGTTTTAGTATACTTAACTCCTTGTGCACTTCATGGACGCCTATGTATGGAAAATGGAGTTTGTCAACGATATTTTTTGACTCGCAGAAACATTTCAGTGGATTTAAATTATTAGCCTGTGTGTTGTTTATCTTTATTGTTCTCTCTGCCACAGTAGTAAAATGTCTGTTCAGATATTCAACAGATAAATTGGACGTATAAGAAGCAGATGGCGGTGATGTTTTCCCGGACAACTGATTTATAGCCTTCCAAATAGATTTTGAATCTTGTTTTGATGAAATTAAATCACTAAAATACCTCTTCTGTGCGGCTCTTTTCATCTCAGTGACTTTATTCCGTTGTTGCCTAAATTTCTTGTCTTTCCCTGTTGTTTGTAATAAATTGTCACGAATTTTTATTTCAGCATCTATTTCTTTTGTTAACCACGGTGGTTTCTCGGTTAATTTAACACGTTTAGTCCGAAGCAAGACATGCTTATTGAAAATAGGAACAAAAATCTTGTACCAAGCAGCAAGTGCATCATCAGGATGATTGTATTGAAAAACACAAGAAAAATCTGCCATACATAAATCGGCCAAAAATTCTTCAGTGTGGAAGTTTTTATAGCTGCGAAACGATATACACTTATGAGTGCATCTGGGTATTTTAATTCCTTTCTTTGACCATGTTAAACACACTGGAAAATGATCACTAAGACCATAGACAGGTACAGCAGTTTCTACTACGTTGTTAGAATTAGTAACATAAATGTGATCAATTAACGTTTTTGTCTGTAATGTTATCCGTGTAGGTGAATTTATTAATTGAGTTAAATTGCACATTTCATAAGTTTGTTTCCATTTATTATGTGATTTCGATAAATCGATGTTAAAATCTCCAAACAAGATTATTTCCGTAGAATAACTTAATACGTCTTCGAGCATTAATTCAAAACGATCGAACCACTCGACTCTTTCTTCTGGGTTTTTGTATAAGAAACCTACCAGGATTGGCTTTGTTCCTTTCAAGCGAATCTCTAGCCACAAGCATTCAATTTTATATTTATCAAACAAATTTAGCCGTCTATAATTAACGGATTTGTGAATATAAGCCACCATACCCGTTTCTAGTTTTGCTGTGGCATCTCGTCTAAGAAGGTTGTATCCTGGGATCGATAATATATTGTCAGAAATTGTACTAGATAATCGTGATTCAGAAAAACCAAAGACATGAAAACAGTCATTTGAATTGGATAGGATGGAAGGCACATCTGATAATTTGTTCATTAAGTGACATACATTGAGATAACCTATTTTAAACCCAGCTTTACGGAGCCACTTTGATGTGCTACCGTTATTGTCCATGACAAAACAATACAAATACAGACGATTATTAAGAGGAAATTAACACACACAATGAAATGTGACACTCAATACAAACGATATGCAAGATTAAAGCAGAAAAACTACTGGAAACAAGTGAGAATACCAATTCTATCCAGATGAGTTGAACACAAGACTGTAAGTAAGTGAAGCAACCTGAACATTCACTCCGGGGCAAGACACAATCTCGGCGCAAAATATATATATATGTTACACCATAATACGAACTGTCCTATCCGAGTTTTCCGAGAACGCCTCTCACACATGAAACGAGTTTTTTTTTAATTTAATTGGTACACCTCACATCTAAGAAGAAGAAAACAACCATAAACAAAGTCTATCAGCATACTTTTGGATACATGACCAAGAGGAAATTTATATAAAGTAGACAAATGTTCAAATGTTCATGCACAAGAAAACAACTTCGTCCTTGTGGGTCGAACACAATTGTCTGACGTCTCGTATCACCAGCATATGTATGGAAAGACCATACATTATGGAGGTGGTGGTCGCAGAGCTGGTGAAGATCACTGATGTCCTGGGTGGTACGCCAGCTGTGATGCCAAAGACATTAGTTGCTGGGCACAGTGGTTAACAGGATTGTTAGTGGCGGGCCAACTTGGGATACTATAGATGGAGCCCGGCATCGTATTTATGACACTGACAGGATCCGACACCGGAAACTGTCTCTGGAAAATTTGTCTTCCACGGTGATCAGGGGTATGGTAAGGGTATGAGTCTGGATATCTGGGATACGGGAAGTAAGGGATCATTTGTCCCGAGAGGGGGGGGGGATAGGAGGCACTGGGAATGATGATGGGTTCAGTGTGGGGTGTGGACCTCCTGACTGGCTGTTTTGTGGGGGATAAGTAACCTCACACATGCCATCATTCCCCAGCTGATGTGGGAGTGAAGGCCGATGGGTTTGGCCTTGTGATGCTTGCGCCCTGTCAACCACAGTCTGGTTATCATTCCGAGAGGGCAGCAAAGGGAAGTGGGATGAGGATGATAAGGGGGGAACACCAGCTTGTTGGGAGTTTTGGGGATGGGAACTATCAGCTTCAGTGGAGACCTGGGAAGTTCTTCCTGTGAATCTGGGTATAACACGCGCCTTATGAGGAAGACCATGGACACCAATTCGTCTGTCCTGAGGAAGAACTTTTTTAAAGTTTATTGCTAGACTAGCAGTCCCTCTCATACTGGGATGAGTACTGTCTTTATATAATGCCTGCCGCGGAGCACCACTTGCAGTAATGAAAGCACTGTGGTGGTCGATCATGTCTACTTTCATGCTAGTACAGGCAGTATATAAATTTCTATTTGAAGGTGCTATCGCATTATTCAATGGGTTCCTGCCACGAGCAGGTACTATAGAACTTAAGGCTATATAAGCTGAAGGAAAACGAGTCTGACACAAATCAATCAGCTTCTGCCAAACATCAGTTGGAACTGGACCGGCTGGACAGTCATTTGTACCAACATGCACAATGAGAGTTTTTATTTGTTCCTGTTTGTCCAATCCATGCAGCCACTGGATAATATCGCTAATTTTTAGACCTGGAACACAAATTTTAAAAAGAGGGTCATTATTTGTCTGTAGTCTCCTTGAATCAATATACCTAACGACAGAATCACCAACTAAAAGAGAAGGCGTTTCATTTGGAATTTTGATTTCACCAAGAATTTGTTCAGGGGTTTTTTATGAGCCAATGGTTTATGAGAATCATGGAATTGGGGTGAATTACCCGTATTAAATATACCGTTAGCTTTGGGGAGTGGGAGTTTTCTGAATGTTATCATTTGATTGATCTTGGCTGAGATTAGCCAGTACGTCAAACCGATTTTGAACAGGCACATCCTTGCTATCTAAACCATGTAGAACTATCGGCACAGGCTGGGGCGTGCTGTCCTGATGAAGTTCACCAAAGGTCTCCTTTGGAGTTGCTGGACTGCTGGACACGCTACCATTCACTTCAGCATGTGAGGAAGGCGGACAGGAAACTGGGCCACCACAAAGTTCGTCGTTTTGATTTTCATCAATAGTCTGGGTAGATGTAGGCCTACTTACTGAAGACATTGACTTCTTCTTAATTAGTCGTACTTCTGACTGAAGTGTGCCAAGATGGGTTTTTAAGGAATGGTTTTCTTGATCAAATTTGCAACTGTGGCTTCGAGTTTGGAAATAATAGTTTTTAATTCGTCAAGACTGGAGTGTAAAGATTCCACCTTTTTATCAATGTGGAGTTTTAAATCCTTCTTTAAAGAAATTTTTGAGTCTTCTAGTTTAGACACCAAGTCAGCATCACGATCAGTCTGATTATTTAACACGAAATCTAGAGCGTTTTCAATGTTTGTAAGTTTTTCAGACGACGCATTTTGCCAGTGTTTAGTAGGACATAATGTCCGTCTACGATAACGTTTAGTTCGGGATAACTTGGGTGTTGATTTAACGCCTGTCTGTGGCGGGGTTTTGCACACATTGTCCTCGGAAACAGGGTTTTCATTTTCACTCACTAGGGTTTGTGTTGCAAAGGTTTGTTTTTCAAAGCCATGGTCATCTCGTTGAGTTTCAAAGGAATCTTCAGTCAGATTATCCACCACAGCTAACGGAGATGTTTCAGAGATGTCGCCAACAA
Source organism: Conus ventricosus (assembly GCA_018398815.1). Taxonomy (NCBI): domain Eukaryota; kingdom Metazoa; phylum Mollusca; class Gastropoda; order Neogastropoda; family Conidae; genus Conus; species Conus ventricosus. The sequence continues at coordinate 1,908,765 of CM031613.1, forward strand.
GATCTTGCACAACACTGTCGTCGATCACATCATCCTCTAGACTTGGTTGGGAATAAGTAGGACAGGATGAAGAAATTTCGCTCTGGTCACACACGGGGGTGGTAAAAAGAATGTTGTCATTCTCTGTCAGAAAAGTTAAAGGAAGAGAGGTCAATGCTGTTTTTAGTACATGTATGTCATCACTTTTACAGTAACTGGAAATTGTCTCTTTCAGGATTTCACATTCATCGTTGTCCCATTTTTCACAGTCTGCACCCTGGCAAAGTAAAGTTCCTGTTCCTTGCCCAGTGAAATAAAAAGTCAGTGTAATACGTTTTGATGTGCCACTATACACACGAATGACTGACTTAGCCAGACAGGAGGGTATGGGTTCACTGAACCACAGGGTAAGAGAAAGCGGATTTTCCTGACAGTCATAATCGTTCTTTTCGATAACAATTGATTCGTTAGTGATACATGAGTAACGGTAGATCAATGAATTTCTCCATGCAAGAAGTTCATTTTCAGGACAGGAAAACCTCTCTCTCTCTCTCTCTCTCTCTCTCTCTCTCTCTCTCTCTCTCTCTCTCGGCAGGTCTGTTGGTTGGTTGGGTGGTTGGTTGGTTGTTTGGTTCGCTGGTTGTTTGGATGGTTGACTGGTACACTGGTTGCTTGATCAGTTGATTGGTTGGTGGATGGGTAGGTTGAGTGGTGAGTTGTTTGGTTGGTTGGTGGGCTGGTTAATTGATTGCTTAACCCGAATCTTTGTTTGAAAGACGCTCGAGAGGTGAGCAGTGGGGAAGTGTCCTGTGCAGTAACATTGATCATTCATCCCCAGCCCCTGCTCTCTCCCCATTCCGCTCCTGGTCACTCCTTCCTTTCCCTCCAGACTCCACATCTCACACCAAAATGACCATATCCCCCATCCCCTCCACCACCACCACCACCACCACCACCACCACAACCACCGCCCACCCATCCACCCACCCGCTCTACCAGCGTTCTCCAGTTTGATGAGTGCCGGTGTTGTTTGAGACTGAGCCTAGCACTGCTGGTCAGAAAGTGAAGGAGTACCTGAAGTAACTGTGGTGACACTAGTCATGGAAAGTGCCGGTGTTGTTTGAGACTGAGCCTAGCACTGCTGGTCAGGAAGTGAAGGAGTACCTGAAGTAACTGTGGTGACACTAGTCATGGAAAGTGCCTGTGTTGTTTGAGACTGAGCCTAGCACTGCTGGTCAGGAAGTGAAGGAGTACCTGAAGTGACTGTGGTGACACTAGTCATGGAAAGTGCCGGTGTTGTTTGAGACTGAGCCTAGCACTGCTGGTCAGGAAGTGAAGGAGTACCTGAAGTAACTGTGGTGACACTAGTCATGGAAAGTGCCTGTGTTGTTTGAGACTGAGCCTAGCACTGCTGGTCAGAAAGTGAAGGAGTACCTGAAGTAACTGTGGTGACACTAGTCATGGAAAGTGCCTGTGTTGTTTGAGACTGAGCCTAGCACTGCTGGTCAGAAAGTGAAGGAGTACCTGAAGTAACTGTGGTGACACTAGTCATGGAAAGTGCCTGTGTTGTTTGAGACTGAGCCTAGCACTGCTGGTCAGAAAGTGAAGGAGTACCTGAAGTAACTGTGGTGACACTAGTCATGGAAAGTGCCTGTGTTGTTTGAGACTGAGCCTAGCACTGCTGGTCAGAAAACCGGACCAGTACCTGAAGTGACTGTGATGACACTTAAGAATATAAGTTTCTGGATTCTGGAATATAGGTTTCTAGAGTGGTGACACTAGTCATGGAAAGTGCCGGTGTTGTTTCAGACTGAGCCTAGCACTGCTATTCAGAAAGCGGGACCAGTGCCTAAAGTAACTGTGGTGACACTAGTCATGGAAAGTACAGACAGCGGGACATGTTTAAACATAGGCAGATAGGTAAATAAGAGAGATAGATAGAGAGATAGATAGACAGATGGATGGATAGATAGATAGATAGATAGATAGATAGATAGATAGATAGATAGATAGATAGATAGATAGATAGATAGATAGATAGATAAAGAGGGAGAAAGAGGAGAAAGAGACGGGGGGTAGGGTGAGGGCGGGATGGAGGGAGTGAGTGAGTGAGTAAGGCGTTAAACAAAATACGCTAACACGCTCTCTCTCTCTCTCTCTCTCTCTCTCTCTCTCTCTCTCTCTCTCCTCTCTCTCTCTCTCTCTCTCTCTCTCTCCTCTCCTCTCTCTCTCTCTCTCTCTCTCCTCTCTCTCTCTCTCTCTCTCTCTCTCTTTGTCATGGACACACACACACACACACACACACACACACACACACACACACACACACACACACACACACACACACACACACACATACACACACACACACACACACACACACACACACACACACACACACACACACACACACACACACACACACATACACACACACGCATACGCGCGCGCACACATGTACACACACCTCTCTCTCTCTATCTCTTTCACATACATACGCACACACACATACACACATATACACACGCAGAGAGAGAGAGAGAGAGAGAGAGAGAGAGAGAGAGAGAGAGAGAGAGAGAGAGAGAGAGAGAGAGAGAGAGAGAGAGAGAGAGAGAGAGAGAGTTACAGGCAAAGTAATGGTCTCTATAAATCGTTATTTCCACGTATAATTCGACGCCATGCAAAACAGAAGAGAGAGAGAGAGAGAGAGAGAGAGAGAGAGAGAGAGAGAGAGAGAGAGAGAGAGAGAGAGAGAGAGAGAGAGAGAGAGAGAGAGAGAGAGTTACAGGCAAAGTAATGGTCTCTATAAATCGTTATTTCCACGTATAATTCGACGCCATGCAAAACAGAAGAGAGAGAGAGAGAGAGAGAGAGAGAGAGAGAGAGAGAGAGAGAGAGAGAGAGAGAGAGAGAGAGAGAGAGAGAGAGAGAGAGAGAGAGAGAGAGAGAGAGAGAGAGTATGTGGATGATATATAGTATTCGGATGATAAAACGAATCATCTGCACCCACGAATGTCCCACCCCTCCACCCCTATCCGCACCTTCTTCCTCCTCCCAATTCCGCGCTGTCTCCCTATCATATCCCGTCTCTTACATCTTCCTTATCCTTTTCTCCACCCCCTATCCACCTTCTCCTTCTCTGATTCTCTCTGCTCCGTCATTCTTCTGTCTCTCTCCTGCCTCTGCAAGTTGCAGGAACACACAGAGTAAGAACTGTTCAGGGTGTCTTTTTTTCTGTTTTTCTTTCTTTTCTTTTCGAATGAACGCGCAAATCATGCATTTTTTCCATTCACTTCGGTTCATTATAACCCCCCTGTTTCAATGAATAAGTCACACGTGTTAGACGATCCTGTTTTAAGCACTCTAATTAAATGGAGATATTCCATGTTTTCTTCCTTTCTGCTTCTGCGTTGCACTCGAAAGACAATATAAAGAGAAAAGAGAAACTATTCCCATGTGCTCTATCTTTCTCCTCTTAGCAGAAATTTTCTAAGCCGACTGGTTATGATTCAGCTCTGTGTTGTGATAGAGATTTGTTGGTTGTTTTGTTTATGCTGGTCCCTTCGGTAGCTTATAATTCTAGCACAGACAGGCGGACGTCCCTGCAGTATTTACACCATTCCACCGGAATAGCCCCCGCTATAATTCCAGAAATACAAGTCCATTTGCAGCTACTGTAACCGTTGGGAAAATAAAATGAGCCCAGATTTCAGCCCATGGGAGACAAAAATCCTTACCACTGATCTGTGTACATTTTGTGAATCCGAAACCGATTCAGTTCAACACTACTTGTGGCAGTGCCAGTTTGCGAAACATTTCTGGGGGAACTAGAAAAAACATTAAAAGAAAGATGTGAACATTGCAGCAGAATAGAGTTTAATGTGGAGCTGGTTCTATTCGGAAATGATGAGCATACAAAAACTGATGAAGTTTTTGAACACATTATCTTATGGGCTAAACATTATATATATATATATATATATATATATATATATATATATATATATATATAGATGAATATGATTAAAAAGCCTAAAATGACTTTAAAAGTGCTCGACCCCTTGGGGAGCAACATTAGTTAAAAGAAGTTAAAAGAGGAATCTTAAAACTATCTACAAATTTGTTTCGAGCGTGTTGCGCTGTCATCAGGATGGCCCTCGGTTTGCCCACCGCCGATGTTATATAGCGTGTGGGCTCCCGTTTGCGGTTGTTTGCACGTGCGGGTTGGCTGCACGTGTTTTGGGGGGCTTTCAGGTTTTTGTTTTGGATGTGTTCACTAACAACGATTTCCATTTATGCCTGCAGTTGTTTACTATTTCTGTTTTGGTGTTTAAAGTGCTAAGTATGGTTTGCATAGTATTAACCATTTTTCAGTTAAACATAGGTTGCACCTTTTTGAAACATTGCTGTATGGTGATGCTCTTTTTATGATTTTCCAGGATAAATTGTAGCTTGTTTTTGCGTCTTTAAGTTTCCAGATATATTTGCTCAGTTCTGTTTTGTTTTTATATTTTTCTTTATTAAATGACTGTTTGTGGTTTGCATATCTGGTTTTGAAGTGGTTTTCAGTGATCGCTATGTATGTTTCTTTTTCTTTTTCTGATGTCACAGTAGCCTGGTATACAATGTTACTGTGAAGACATTTGTTGTTCAGTGGCACTGCTCCTTTCTGGTGCAATTGCAAGATTTCCTTTCTTCACCCTTCTTTGCTGTGTTGATTTTCATTTTGTTAGATGCGTCAATCAGTTTTTGAGGTTGGGCATACATGAGTACGATAGTTGACAGTGTTTTTGTTAAATATTTTGGACAATTTGTGTTCTTTTGGAAATGAAGTTGTTAGGATTCTAAAGAATTCTTTCCCTATGTTCGTTTTGACTTTCCCGTCGTATGGGGGTTATACCATATGATTTTTCTTTCCTATTTTTCTTGCTTTTATTTGTGTTGTTGTCTGGTTGTATTGTAATTTGTAATTGTATCCACTTGTTTGTAGTGCCTCCTGGTATTCTACTGCTGCATTGTTGAACACTCTCTCACTGCATGACGGCCTGTAACGCTTTTTCTTCTTTATGAAGTATCTTAGAAATACTTGCCGATCTTTCTGAAAATTAGCAGGTATGTTCGTTATGGGTCACGGATGATGCCCGATGTTTTAGTTTAACCCCGTATAGCCGTAACAAACGGCTGTAACAGCCTGTAATGCTTTTTCTTCGTTATAGAATATCTTTAAAAGTACTTGGCCGATCTTTCTGAAAATTTGTAGCATGTTCATTATGGGTCAGGGATGATGCCCAATGTTTTAGTTTACCGTTACAGCCGTTACTAACGGCTGTAACGGCCTGTAACGCTTTTTCTTCTCCATGGAATATCTCAGAAAGTACTTGGCTGATCTTTGTGAAAATTTGTAGGTATGTTCATTATGGATCACGGATGATGCCCGATGTTTAGTTTACCCTTTTATAGCCATTACTAACGGCTGTAACGCCCTGTAACGGTTTTTTTTCTTTATAGAATATCTCAAAAGTACTTGGCCGATCTTTCTGAAATTTTGTAGTTATGTTCATTATGGGTCACGGATGATGCCCGATGTTTAGTGTACCGTTACAGCCATTACTAACGGCCCATAATGTTTTCTCTTTATGGAAAATCTCAGAAAGTTTCTTGGCCGATCTTTCTGAAAATTGTAAGTATGTTCATTTTTAGGTCACAGACGATGGCCGATGTTTACCAGAATAGCCATTACTAACGGTTACACCAGTCCAAAGGGTTTTTTCCTCTTTATGAAATATATCACGCTATTCAGATAAACTGGGAGTAACTTTAATATGCTTTGCATCTTTTTTTTTCTATATGAGCTGTCACAAACTGAGGGACACCCAGCATTTTTTGCTGTGTATTCTGTGAGGGAAGGGGCGGTGGTGCTGCAACCTCAGCTGTCGTCATCAAGAGGGAATCTGCCATCACGAGCTTGTTAGCAAGGTTTTCACAATGTACTTCACTCGTTCTCAACGACATTAAGTATCTTTTGTACTAAAGGAGCACAATAATTATTCCAGAATACTGCCCCCCCCCCCCCCCCCCCCTCCCATTTATACTTTCAGTTTCAGTTTTCATCGAGGAGGTGTCACTGCGCGCGACCATCTATACACCTACACTATGTCCGCTACGTGTGAGACCACCCTGCACATGATTTAGAGCCGATGGATAAAGAGTTGATGACTGATATGAGAGAATGTAAGAAGAGGTCTCGTGCTACAACTAGCAGGTGTCTTACTTACGCGTAGCCCAACGTCCTATCAGACCTTGAGTACCTACCAAACATTGGCTGTGCCATTATTATCATTGTAGGCATTGGTGCGTATGAGTGTACATGTATGTGTGGTATGGATGTGTGGCATGGACTCATGTGTGTGTGTGTGCCAGTGCATGCGATGCTCGAGCGCATGTTCGGGTGTATGTGTGTGTATGTGTGTGTATGCGCGTATATATAATAATATATATATAATAATATATATATATAATATATATAAAATATATATAATATAATATAAAATATATATATCTGTCAATGATGTTAAAAAGGAAGGTTAAAACTCGAGGTTAAAACTCTACAAATTGTTTCGAGCTGCTGTGCTGTCATCAGGATGTTTTTGGTTTGCCCACCGCCGATGTTATATAGCGTGTGGGTTCCCGTTTGCGGTTGTTTGCACGTGCGGGTTGGCTGCACGTGTTTTTGGGGGCTTTAGGTTTTTGTTTTGGGTGTGTTCACTAACAACGATTTCCATTTTGCCTGCAGTTGTTTACTATTTCTGTTTTGGTGTTTAAAGTTGCTAAGTGTGGTTTGCATAGTATTAACCATTTTTCAGTTAAACATAGGTTGAAACCTTTTTGAAACATTGCTGTATGGTGATGCTCTTTTTATGATTTTCCAGGATACATTGTAGCTGTTTTTGCATCTTTGAGTTTCCAGATATATTTGCTCAGTTCTGTTGGTTTTTATATTTTTCTTTATTGAATGACTGTTTGTGGTTTGCATATCTGGTTTTGAAGTGGTTTTCAGTGATCCCTATGTATGTTTCTTTTTCATTTCTGATGTTACAGTAGCCTGGTATACAATGTTTTTGTGGAGACATTTATTGTTTAGTGGGCACTGCTCCTTTCTCGTGCAATTGCAAGATTTCCTTTCTCACCCTTCTTTGCTGTGTTGATTTTCATTTTGTTGGATGCGTCAATCAGGTTTTTTAGATGAGGAACTACTCACCAAAGCCCTGAAGTTTGCCAGTAACCACACAGACATAACAGGTCAGAAATGGAAATCATTCTCCACACCAAGAAAACATTATACACAGCAGAAATGAAACCTGGATCAGGAAAACCAACAGAAACTCAACATTCGACGTAACCATGGGTTCATATGATGGTGCAGAAACATGTGAACTGGTCGGACTATTCATGCTGTCCAACATCAAGAAAAAACTCGGAAAACAAGTCGACTATACAGAGACGATGGCCTTGCTGCACTAACCAACAACCCAAGAACCATCGAAAACAAGAAGAAAGAACTATGCAAATCTTCCAAACCACAACTTAAAGATTACCATTGAAGCAACAAAAAGGTAGTGAACTACTTAGACATAACACTGGATCTCAACAATCATATATACAAACCATAACAAGAAACCCAACGATACACCTCTTTATGTACACACCAAAAGTAACCATCCACCATCTGTATTGAAGACCATACCCCATGGCATAAACAAGAGACAATCAAACCTGTCATGCAGTGAGAGAGTGTTAAAACAATGCAGCAGTAGAATACCAAGGCACACAAACAAGGGATACAATTACAAATTTTTACAATACAACCCAGACAACAACACAAAAAAAAACAAAAAAATAGGAAAAAAAAAATCATTTTATAACCCCCCAAAACGACGGGAAAGACAAAACGAACATGGGAAAAAATTTTTTTAGAACCTAACAACCATTCCAAAAGAACAAAAATTTTTCCCAAAAATTTTTTAAAAAAAACACGTCAAACAAATCGTACTCTTTAAAGGCCCAACCTAAAAAAACCTGATTGACGCTTTAAAACCAAAATAAAAAACCAACACACAAAGAAGGGTGAAGAAAGGAAATTTTTTTGCAATTGAAACCAGAAAGGAGCAGTCCCCCACTGAACAACAAATGTCTTCACTCCAACATTGTATCCCAGGCTACTGTGACATCAAAAATGAAAAAAAAACATACATGGGGGAACACTGAAACCATTTTAAAAACCCAAAGTAAAAAAAAATTTTTCCTTTTAATAAAAAAAATTAAAAAAAACCAAAAACAAAACTGGGGAAAATAATCTGGAAATTTTAAAGACCCCAAAAACAAGCTAAAATTTTTATCCTGGAAAATCATAAAAAGCATCAAAAAACAGCAATTTTTTAAAAAAAGGGTCAACCTATTTAACTAAAAAAGGGTTAATCTATGAAAAACCAAACTTAGCAATTTTAAAAAAACCAAAAACAGAAATAGTAAACAACGGCAGGCATAAAGGGAAAATCGATTTTATTAAACACATCCAAAAAAAAACCTGAAACCCCCCCCAAAAACCGTGCACCCAAACCCCGCACGGCAAACAACCGCAAACGGGAGGCCCACACGCTATATAACATCGGCGGGGGGGGGGCAAACCGGGGGCCCAAACCTGTGACGCGCAAAAAGGGCTCGAAAAAAATTTTTGTAGATATTTTTAAAAAGTTTCCTTTTTTAAACTTCTTTAACTATATATATAAAAAATAAAAATATTTTGTGTGTGTGTGTGTGTGTGTGTGTGTTGTGTGTTGTGTGTGGGTTTTATCATATGTGTTGGGGGTATATATTTTGGGGCTTAGGGTATAAAATTTTAATGAAAAATTAAATTAAAATGATGCCCCCTTTTTTTTTCACTCCTCTCTCTCTCTCTCTCCTCCCCCCTCCCCCTCTCTCTCTCTCCCCTCTCTCTCTCCCCTCCCCCTCTCTGGCTCCCCGCTTTTCTTCTCCTCTCCTCCTCTCTCTCTCCTCTTTTCCTCCCCTCTTTCCCTCCCCTCTCTCTCCCCTCTCTCTCTCTCTCCTCCATCTCTCTCCCCTCTCTCTCTCCTCATCTCCAACCCCCTTCTCTCTCTCTCTCTCTGCAGCAGGTGGGGACGGAAATGGGTGTGCACTACAGGGACCACACGCTGTTTTCACCACCAGCAGTGTGCACCCAAAAATCTTTGGGGAAACCCAAAATGCCTTTCCCTGCCAACAAAGGAAAGGGACAGCACGCCTTGTTAAAAAATCTTTTTTGCTGGGAAAACAGGCAGCAGCATGGCAAAAAAGGGGGGCCAGGACCAAAGGCCTCGCCCCATTTGACTCTCTCCCTTCCCCCAGGGTTTGCATCCCCGCTCCGTTCCTCCTCCCGCCTTTTAAAACCACCCCAAAGCATTTTACCAAAAAACCCAATCACACATCACAGTCCTCTAAACCCAAAACCCCCCCTTTACTTTTCCCCCAAATTCTCCGGGCCCGCCCCACACAACTGGGAAGTCTTTCCCCCCCTCCCTACCACCACTCTAAACCCCACCCACCCACTCCGACGCCCGGACAGTAGGCCCACTACCACGGGGGGAACTAATTCTTTGGTAGTTGAGAGACCACACCTCCCCCTCCACGCCACCACCCGGGGGGGAACCCACCGCCTGTGAATCCTCCAAAGTAATTCCCTTCCTTTCCCCTCGTAGTTTTCCCACCTGCTTTTTGGCAGTGGCCACACTTCATCCCACGGGCCAACCAAAACTAGGGCCCTTTTTTAGACTTGGGGAAATCGTGGGGGGGTGGGGGGGGGGGTGGGGTGGGGTTTTTGTGGTGTGTTTGTGTGTGTGTGTGTGTGTGTGTGTGGGGGTGTGTGTTTGTTGTGTGTGTGGTTTTTTGGGGGCGCGTGCGTGCGTGCTTGTGTCTAAAGTATATAAACACACGTGTGGAAATTTGCAGAGTTTGAACTATTTTCATCGGGGAAAACCTGTGTAATTCCAATCTGCCGATTTTTCAAAATAAACTGAGAAGAAAAAGTGGTTGCGAACTACATTTATTAGCTTTTCTGAAGAAAGCGACTTTTTACATAGTTTTATTTGCCCCTGAATGGTGTGTGAGCACCTCAGAAACCGTGGGGGGAAAAAGCCTTCGTGACACTTTGCCAAAAGCGGCTACGTGACTTTGGGGAATTTAAATTTTGTTTTTTTCATATTCTTATCCTTTTTCTTTGACATTGTTGGTTTTGGGTTGTGTAAGTGTTTTTTGGGCAAAAACACTTTTTTTTTTTTTAAAGTTTTTCACTTGCGGTTTCTCATTTTCCTTTCCTTTTGAATTGAAGTGTTTTGTGTGGGGAAATACCATACGGACACACGGGAGTTTGAATTCAAGGTATCCTTGCTATATTTTTTTAGTTGCAATATTTTTTTTTTAGTTGCAAAAATGGTGCAATCATCTTAAAAAAGGGCCACGGGAAAGACACTACGAAATTGGACATTTTAAAAAAAACCCAAAATACAAAACAATTTACAGGAGTACCCACTATATTGTACAATCAAGCCCAAACCCCTTTCAAAAATTTGGGGCTTCACGAATCAAGACTTTCAGAAATTTCCCTAAATGCCACTGCCCTTAATTTTGGGCTACAAATTTTGGGTACGCAAGTTTCCCACCAAACCCAAATCTACAGGAAAATTTTTAACTTTACGTTCATGAAACTTTAAAAAATTGCCCAACTTTTGAATAATTTTGAAATTTTTTAAATTAAAAGCATTTTGGGTTTAGAAATCAATTTAAAAAGAGAAAAAAAACCGATCAAAAAAAGGAAATTGGGTATATCGAAACCCAGCGGAAAATGCTGGTTGGAGGGACAAGTTTACGGCTATAAAAGGGAAAGCAGCATCGCTTGAGGGCCACAAATTGATACTTTTGGGGTGATTTAAACATTAAACTATTGAATTTCCCAAAACATCAGGCAATGGGACAAACCTCATACAATTTTATCCCAAATTATAGAAAACCAACCAGAGTAACCCCACTACCCAAAACTTTAAATTTTGCCCAAATCTATTTTTCTAAACCCACAAAAGGGAAAATTAAAAAGTGGGGTTTTGAAGGGAAATGCAGCGCCCCCTTTTCCAGTATGCTTATACGTGGAAAAGAATTTAAAACAAAAACCTAAAACGGCCACAAAACACCCATTTAAACAGTTTTTTTTGGGAACACTTCCACAAAAATACCTTTCTCACTGCCCCTCATAAATTTCCCCCCTTTAAAAAATTTTTATAATTAAAACTGACCCAGAAAAAGGGGCTTGAGTACGGGCACACACTTTTAAATTTTGTTTATACAAGCAGCGCCACCCAAACCCGCCGAGTTAAACATAGTGCACAACCAAAGGGGATGACTGAAAAAATTACAAGCTGTTTGTTTTTTACCCACGTTTCTGTTTGAAGCAGAAGGGAAGCCCGGTTGGATTTAAAAGGCAACGTAAAAAAACAATTCACTCAAACGGCCAGCAAAAATAAATTTTTTTCTTAATTTGTACCCCAACAAAAAAATTGGGAATCCATATGGCAACCCAAATAAATGAAAAAACAAATAAAACGCACAGTCAAAGACAAGTCCCTTTCCCAAACATAACCCCCAAATGAACTCAACCAAAAATTTTAACAACATTGCAGAACACGTTGTCTAAGAAAAGAATACTGACTCAAAAAATTTAAAAAAAATTTAAAAAAATTTTTTGCAATGCAAAGAACATTCGCCCAAAGCAACCCCAAAAGGTTCCGCCTATAAACATTTTAAGGGGAAGTTTCCCGGGTTTTTAATCCCAAATTGAAGCAACGGGAAGCCGCGGACTTGGGAGGGGAAATTGAAAAAAAAAACATGAAACTATCACACCTTTTATATTGAAACCTTACCTAAAAATTTACAATTTATGCATTGATAAATGCCTTTTTCCCCCGCCCCATTCAAAGTTGCAAAAGTTAAAACCCAAATTTTAAAAACCCTGGGGGGAAAAATCTGAACCTTCAAACCCAAAAGACCAAATATCCTTTTTCCCAAATTCGCCCAACCCTTTGGGAAAAAAAACACAAAAATAACATCTTTCCCACCTTTTTGGACTCCCCCAAACCCTACAAAAAAAAAATCAATGGGGTTTCCCAGGAAAAATCATTTTTTTTGTCATACAGCGCTCCAAACCAAGTAGACAATGGCTACCATTGTTAATGGGGAAAAAATATTGGGCGCATTTTTTGTTAAATTTTGAAAAGGCTTTTGATGTCATTGACCACAAATTGTTATCCCAGGAAGTTTTTAACCATAGGGTATAACAGGAAATCCCTTTCCAAAACGAAAACATCATTCCCTAAAGACCGTCAGCAAATCGTTTTTTTTAAACAAAAATTTTATCAGAGAAGTTACCTATCCAACTTGGCGTCCCCAGGGTTCTTTTTAGGTCCTTTGTTTTCCCCCAAGTTTAAAATAAAAATCTCCCCTTTTTAAATATTGGGGTTTTCATGGGGAACTCTTTTTGATGATACCACGTCCATACAAGTAGCCCCATTTGGAAGCTTTTTCCCCCACTTCATTACAGAAAAATCCCAATATCTTAAATAATTGTGCAATGTAAATAACATGCATTTGAATCCTAACAAAAAAAAAAAAAAATGCGTTTTAAAAAACAAGGCGGGGAGAAGACAAAACATAGCCCAAAACCCCCCCAACTTTTTTTTATCAAAATCAAAAAATTTAAAGTGGGGGAAATAGCCATCAGTTCTAGGGTATATGTTGATAAAATTTTTCCCCTTGGCCCTCATCCCCCTTCGCATTTTTATTTAAATCAAAAACCAGACAAACATATCCCTTTGCAAGATTAAGCATTTTTTAAAACCCCTTCATGCCGGGGGAAATTTTTTCCTACACGCACATTTCCCTTTCCTTCAATCAATTATTGATCAACACAATTTAAATTCTGCGGGTGCTAATGCCATAAAACCCCTTTTAAAGAGGGGTCTACAAAAGAGCATTTAAAAACCCGTTCTTTAAAAACCTCTAGTCTTAGTGAAGGGGGTTAACAAAAAGGGGGGCTTTTCGGTTACAAAAAAAGTTTGCTGTCAAAAAAAATTTAACCCACTGAAAAAAAATTGCATGGGGTTTAGCACCCCCAAACTCTTAAAGCCAAATTTTTTAGCATAAACCCAGGGATTAAACCCAAAATTTCCCCGGTTTCCACCCCTAAAAGATCTATTTAAATCAAACTTATTTTACTCAGGTAGGGGAGTTTAAAAATTTCACCCACAACATTTCAGATTTACTCATAAAAAACCTTCGGGGAAAAAACTAATCACAAAATTTCACACCCAGACCATTGCAAATTAGAAAAAAAATCCCTATACCAGGGCCACCCTCGTTTTCCCTTGCATTTTAAAAATGATACGCCTTTTTCCTTTTTCCCCCTGATTTTTTTAAAAAACCCAATAATGAAAATAAAGGGGAAAAGGTTTAACTATTTTTTTAAAATTTTTAATGATTGAAATCATATTTAAAAGAATGATTATTGGTTCGGGGTTTTTTTTTGGTTTCATTGCCCCGGGAATTTTAATTTTGATGTCTTAATACTTTGATTTCTTGAGCACTGTAATTGCAAGGAATAAAATGTGGAGGTACTTTTGGGCGACAGAGGAAGAAACACCAAACATGGATCCAAACGACATCCTTGACCTCCGCGACAAAAGAAGATTTACTGAAGACAAAAAATTCCCGCCCTGAACAAGCCGCACAGTATCGAAAAAACCCAACAAACCTTTTAAAGAAGGGGGAAAGATTTAAGCCAAAAACCCAATTTGGGTCAAAAATCAGTGGAGAACATAGAGAAAAAGGGATTGGGAAAAAGGGAAAAAAGCAACATGCCTTCACCACCCCCTGAAAAAAACCCCACCAAGACGCAGCAAAACAGTCGTCAGTCACAGGATACCTCAGGCGGCTGCGACAGAAAGCTCCCCCTGTTTTAACAGATGGACCCCAGTACGCCCAAAAACTTTAAAACTTTCCCAAAACAAACCGACGACAGCCCCGTTTTTAAGGGGGGCTCAACACCATCAAGGAAATTTCCCCCCACTAACCCTGATGGAGAAGAATTTGGGAAAAAAGCCATCGGGACCTTTTCCCGGGAAGGGGAAAACACCTGGAGGGAGACAATATTCCAGCGGAGCTGCCTTTAAACATGGAGGGAAGGAAAATTGGGCACTCTATAACATCGATTTGGGCAAAATCTGGGGGACAAAACCCCCGGCCCACAGAAAGGACTCAAACACTCAAAATCCCCCTGCCCAAAAAGGGGAAAACAACGCCAAAAGCCCGAACTACAGAACAATAATCCATTAGCCACACCAGTTTAAAAACATGCTCAGAGCTTTTTGAATCGACTTTAAAAAAAGAGGCGGAAGAACACCTGGCGGGAAAAACCAAACTGGATTCAGGGCAGGCAGAAGCACAGTAGAAAAGATCTTTACCTGCCGGATAAAAGATGGAAAAAATCTGCAACATCAAGAGAAACCTTTTCCCCCCAACTTCATTGACTTTTTGGAAAGCGTTTTACAGGGTGTGGCCAAGGGTCCGTGGGAGGTGCTCAGAAAGTTTGGCATAGAGGGGGGGTCTCGTCCAAACCCCCAGGCACGATAACACCGCCACAGCGCAGTCCCCCCTCCCAAAAACCAATAGGGGACTACCAAGACCACAGTTGGAGTCCGTCAAAGGGGGCCTGCTTCTCCCCCCAAAAGTTCAATCCTTCCTGGGAAAACATCATGCTTTAAACCCCCATGACTTCCACTCCCCTGCTCCATCGGGGGAAGAATTTTATCAAAAATCCAGGGTTTGCAATGACATTTTACCCCGATGGGGGCAGCAACGAAGAATACAAGACCGGGCAAAGAGACTGGGAAAAAAAGGGGAAGGTGCATATGGAATGGAAGTGACACAGAAAAAAACAAAGTCCCGGTCAACAGCACAACCAACCCCCCATGCTGAAATCTAAAATGAACGGGCAACAGCTTGAAAAAGTGGGGGGGCTTTCCAAAAACCTTTTGGGGGCCCCTCACCAAAACGTCGCTCCCAAAAACAAAAACAAGACCAACTAGCGATCGCCAAAACAGCACAAGGCAAAGCTAAACAAAAATCTGGAAGAGCCCCGGGGGATCACTTTTTTTCAAAGATGAAGCTGTACAAACCCGGGGCTGTCCATCCTTTCTGGAAGGCTGCGAAAGCAGGACCAAGACAGCAGAACCACCAAGAAATCCAAAAGTTTTTAAACTAAATCTTTAGGCGCTTGCTCCCGGGGTCCTTGGCAAGACCGGAAGAAAACGACCCTTTTAGGAGCCAAATAACATACTTGCAGGCCCCCCAAAACCCCTCTTGCAACAGTCAAAAAAGGAAGCTGTCGTGGTTCGGGCAAAGCCAAAAAACGCCCACAATTTACTGCCCAAAACAGGGCATCCAGGGGGACGCTGGAAGGCAGCAGACAAGGGGAAAGACAAGCCCAAAGCGGATGGACAACAAAAACCCAAAAAATGGACCAGGATGGATGGCCCTACGCTTTAAAGCACAAGGGGAGAGGGCCCGGGCCGGGTGGCGGGGCCCTGGCTTTGAGAGTTCCCCCATCTCTCCTCTAAAAGCCCATCATGGGGAAGAGAATGATTATGAAAGAAATGTTGTCCGGGTTTCTGTTTTTTCATAAATTGGGTGTTTTGGGTCTTTATTCAAATTTTTTTGTAAAGTTTAGCATGGTAATTTTGGAAAGAAAAAAGGGAAATTTTAATTTCCCCTCCTTCTCTCTCTCTCCTCTCCTCTCTTTTCCTCCCCTCTTCCCCCCCTCTCTCATCTCCCTCTCTCTCTCTCTCTCTCCCCTCTCTCCCCCTCTCTCTCTCTCTTCTTCCCTTTGTTTACTACCCGGGTCGTTTCGATGGTTGTTTGCTTTAAATTTAAAAATTATAAAATTTGGGGAGGGGTATGAATGGTAAAGAAAAAAAACAAAAAAGATTGGGGGGAAGGTAAATAAAAAAAGGCATCTCTCTCTCTCTCTCTCCCTTCTCTTTTCCCCTCCTCTCCTTCTCTCTTCTCTCTTCACTCCTCCCCTTCCTTTTCTCTCTCCTCTTTTCCTCTCTCTCTCTCAAACACACACAAACACCCCACAAAACACACACACACACACACACAAAACACACACACACACACACAAAAACAACACCCACACCCCACACGCTCTTTCACACACAACTCACACACACACCAACACCCCACACACACACACACACAACACACACACACCACACACACACACACACACACACACACACACACACACACACAAACAACAACAAAGCACGCACCGCGGTGCGTCTTAAATTGGGGCCCCGCACATGCCCCAAAGCAAAAACATCATGAAAATAAAAGTTTTTAATTTTTGATGGGGGAATTTATTTCTGCTACTGATAACGGGTTTTTCGTTCTTCCCTTTTGCCTTATAAAACCCCAAACATATAAATGAAAAAAAAAGAACAAATGTTGAAAATTTTTTATGCATTTTAATTGTCTTAGTTTATCACCCTTAAACATTTGTTGTATATCTTTTACAAAAAGGAAAAGTAAAAACCCCTCTCTCTCTCTCTCTTCCCCTTTTTTCTCTCTCTCTCCTCTCTTTTCTCTCCCCTTTTCTCTCTTCTCTCTCCCCTCCCCCCCTCTCTCTCCTTTTCCCCCCCTTTGATAGGAGGGTCGCTTTTTTCATATATCTTTTGGCAAAATTTTTTTCTTCTTTGTAAACAATTTCTTTTTTCTTTTTGTTGTTTAAAAAACGTTTCTTTTTCCCTTTTAAAAATCCCTCTACCCCCTTAAATTTAATGCAAAACCCTTTTTTAAATTTTTAAGAATGTGTGTTTGTTAAAAGTTTTTTTGTAAGTCTTCGTCGCTAGTCATACTTAAATCCCTTAACGGGGGAAGGGCCGGATGAAAAAAAAGCATGTGTTTGCTTATCTTTACTCTTGGGAAAAAAAGATTAAACAAACATCATCATCTCTCTCTCTCTTTTTTGTCTCTCTTCTCTCTTTCCTCTCCTCCCCCCTTCCTCTCCTCCTCTCTCTCTCTCCTCTCTTTTCTCTCCTCTCTCCTCTCTCTCTGTCTCTGTCTCTGTCTTGCTTTTGGGGTGTTTTTTTTCCAATTTTCCCTACATAAATTTTTTTCATGGGTTTATTTTTTTCTGTCGATTTTAACAGGCTAAAATTTTTGTACGTTTTGAAAAGTTCCAATTTTAAATCATTACATCCCCAAAGCTGTTTCCCCCCCCTCCCTTCCATCCTCCTCTCTCTCTCTCTTTTTTTTTCTTCCCCCCCCCCCCCCCCCCCCCCCAATGTCATTTTCACTTTCTTTAAAAACGTTCCCAAAATATTTTTCCCTGCCCCTTTCGAAAAATTTAAAGCATTTGGGGCCTTCTCTCTCTCCTCCTCTCTCCTCCTCTCTCTTCCCTCTCTCCTCCCCCCCCTCTCTCTTCCTCCTCTCTCTCATCTCTCTCCCCCCCTCTCTCTCTCAAACTCCACTTCTCTCTCTCTCTTTTCCCCGCCCCCCCTCTCCCTTTTCCTCCTCTCTCTTCTCCCCTCCCCTCATTCCCCTCTCCCCTTCCCCTCTCCTCTCATCCTCCCTCTCTCCCCTCTATGCGTGCAAACGGCGTGTATTTTTGGTTTTTTCAAAAAAATGTACGCACTTTGTCAAATTTTACTTCACTGGCCCGTTTTTATACATGGAATCTTGAAAGTTTTAGTACACTTACAATTTTTTCCCCAACCACCCACTCGCTACCCCCCTCCTTTTCCCTTTCCCCCTTCATTTTTTTTATTCTCTTTTTTTTTTTTTTTTGTTTTTTATTATTTTTTGTTGTTTTTTGTTTTTCCCTTATTCTTATTTTTTTTTTTTGTTTTTTATTTTTCTTTTTAATTTTTTTATTTGATGTTCCTCTATGATTTCATGGGCCGCTTTGCCTTCTTTTTTTTGATTTCTTTCATTTAATTTTATTTTTAATGCATGTTTTTAGTCCCCCAAATTTAGGGGGAGGGCCCGGAAGTAAAAAAAGCACGTTATTTCTTATCATTATCCCGTAAATAATGTCTTTTCTTTTCTTGTCTTCTCTCCTTTTTCTCTCTCTCCCCTTCCTCCTCTCTCTCTCTCTTTTCCCCCCCCTCTCTCTCGGGCTCTCTCTCTCTCTTTTTCTCTCTCCCCCAAACCCCCTCTCTCCCCCCCCTCTCCTTTTCCCCTCTCTCACACCCACACACCCACCAAAAACACACACACACACACACCCCACCACACCCACACACACACACTAAATAAATTTTTTACACACAACTATCTCTCTCACAACACACCAGACCCACACAACGCACGCACGCGCGCGCGCACACCACACACACACCCACACCACACACACACACACACACCCCCCACACACAACCCCACACACACACACACCACACACTCAAAAACCCCGACACAGACAAGACACAACACACACAAAACACACCACACACACACACACACCCCCACACACACCACCACACACACACACAAAACACACACACACACACCCTTTCACACCCACAACAACACCACACACACAAACACACACACCCCACACCCCACACACACACACACAACACACACACACAACACACACACACACACACACTTTGGGTAAGGTCCCCTTTTGTCGTACATGTCGGGCGACTGCCTATCTTTTGTCTGCCCCGCCTGCCCGCCTGCCTGCCTGCCGCCCGCCTGCCTGCCTTCCCCGCCCCCCTGTCTGCCTGTCTGTCTGTCCCGTCTGCCCTTCTCTCTCTCTCTCTCTCTCTCCCTCATCTTTTTTCTCTCCTCTCCTTCTCTCCTCTCTCTCCTCCTTCATCCCCTCTCTCTCCTCTCCTCTCCCCCCATTTTCCCCCTGTGTGTGTTTTGGTGTGTGTGTGGGAGTGTGTGTGTGTGTGTGGTGGGGGTGTGTGTGGTTGGGGTGTTGTGTGTTTGTGTGTGGTGTGTGTTGTGTGGGGTGTGTTCGTGTGCGTTATGGATGGTGTGAAGCTGTGTGTATGAAATGCTGGCTCTCCTTTTTAAAAGTTTGGGTGCGTGGGACAAAAATTTCTCTACACACACCCACACCACACAAAATGGACAGCCCCGGCAACACACAAGTTTTAAATTTCTTTCTTTATAAAGCTGCTTAACCACAAAACATTTAAACACACCTCCAAAAAAAATCGGGATGAAATCCAAAACACGCCGCCTCAGCAAGGACATTTTAACCCTTTCCCCCCCATGGAGCTTCAACCGTCCTCTTAAAACTGACGCACTTTCCAAAAAACAAGTTCTCACTGGCTCCGTCAGTAGGGTAGGGTTCACTAGTCCGAGGGTTCACTATCCGGGTTCACTAGTCCGAGGGTTCAATAGTCCGGGGTTTACTAGTCCGTGGGTCACTAGTCCGAGGGTTCAATTAGTCCGAGGGTAGGGTTCAAACCCCTACCCTTACCCTAACCCTAACCCTCGACTGTGAACCCTCGGACTACCCTAACCCATGGGACTAGTAAACCCCTCGGACTAGTGGGACGTTCCCGCAGTAGTGCCCCAGCAGACACAGTCCATAAAGCTGGCTGCAACGAGGCAAGTCACAGCCTACACACGGCAAAGAGAGCCGCTCTCGAACACAGTTTTTAGTCCCCACAGGTACACCCACAAAAGAGATCACGTCAGGACAACCGACCTGGCGGTCAGCCTCTCTACGTCGTCTTTGACGGAGACAGCGGCTGGGGCAGGGCTGTACCCCAACACCGGGTTTGATAACACTTCCAGGCCGCATTCAGGGGCCTCATGTTTTTTTGTTTGTTTGTTGTTGTTGTTGTTTTTTCCACCTTTTTAACGTCATGTAATTATGCAATTTTACGTTGACGTCACAATTTGCCTTAATGTCACACTCACCACTCTTGAAAAGAACACCATTTGAAAGAAGACAAACCCCCCCCCCCCCCCTCCAAAAGTTTTCTAGGGGGGTGGTAAAACACACATCAGTTATGGCTAATGCAGAGGATCAGTGTTTTAACTTGTCGTATCCCAGAGAAGTTATCTTAATTGCCATATGTAAATTTGAAAAGAAAAAAAAATAATGGATCTGCCACACAAAACCATTGACAGAATTATACGGGAAAAAAAAAAGTTGGTATCCAAGAATTGATCTTTTACTAACAAATTTTTAGAAGTTGTCCTGAATGATTACTTTTTCCTGATAAAAATGGACAGGGTTGGATTTTTTAACACAGAAATGCGTCACGTGATGACGGGATTAAAATTTAATTATCCCGGGAAACGAGATTCCTCCCTTTAAGGGGAAGGCTAAAGGCAGTTGATATATTTCCCCCATTGATATATTGTTGAAAACTTTTTTTTTGAAAAGCATGTGATTTCTTCATTTAAACTCGAATTCTAACATTTAGATTAACACCATGAAATTATTGTTGAAAACAATTTATTAAAAAGCATGCCATTTCTACACGTGATAAAATCTAAAATGTAGTTTTTTTTTCCCTATTGATTATAATGTTGAAAAACAATTCGCAAAAAAGTATGTGATCCTTCATTTTAAAAACAATTTTAAGAATGAGAACAATAGAAGCAATGAAATTTCTTAAATTTAAATTAGAACATTAAAACAGATTGACGCACACAAATTTCTGCCATGGAGAGGAAGGTTTTAAAACAGATCGACATGCGGGCCGGAACATGCTTGATTGCGCCAGTTAATCACAAACTGCATCAAGGAACAGAACGAAGCTGAAACCTGGGTGCTCCTCTAACTTGCTCAGGCAGAGGGAGGGAAGGAAGGATTCTTATAAAGCAGAGGATGCAAAGGAAGAAAGGGCGCTGGGAGTAGAATATTGGTGTTGGAGGAGTAGGGGATGGTACCGGGGGTGGGGGGATGGAGGGGGGGGGGGGGAAAACCATAGGAAGGGATGTGTGGGGAACGATTTCATTATCGCATTTCTTTCTCTCTCTCTCTTTTTTTTTCAAACACAGATTACAGAAGTTTCTGGTTTTCCCCCCTGCCCAAAAATCAGGACAGTAGGCACTGATTGCATGGCAAAACATTTGCCCCTGTGATCTGAGAGAGAGAGAGAGAGAGGGGAGAGAGAGGAGAGAGAGAGAGAGAGAGAGAGAGAGAGAGAGAGACAGACAGACCAGACAGACAGACAGACAGACAGACAGACAGACAGACAGACATTCACTTCTGCTTTTCTTTGTCTTAAACGTTTACAGCCCTCTTCTAAGTGCGAGTTCTTTACTGACAGGGAGTTTGAAGAAAAATGGCCAGGCATGGATTGTACGTGTGATGATCAACTGAAAGAGATTATTGGAGCATTTTTTTCTTCATGTGTTGTTGTGTGTGTGTGGGGTGTGGGGTGTTGTGTGTGTGTGTGTGTGTGTGTTTTGTGTGTGTGGGGGTGTGTGTGGTGGGGTGTGTGTGTGTGTGTGTGTGGGGGTGTGTGTGTGTTGTGTGTGTGTTGTGGGGTGTGTGTGTGTGTGTGCAAAAAAAGCCGGGCAAGATATCCACTTGTTCAGATCCTATTTCCAAATAACATGATTAAGCATTTTCCTGAGAGTCGTTATAAAAGTTGTTGGATTTCTTTTCAGATTTGTTGGAATGCTGGAATGCTCCCTACAGATTGGAAAAAAAGCTACTGTTTTCCCAAAAACTTAAACAAGGAAAATTATAAAACTCTTTCCTCTAGTTTCCGACCAAATTTCTTTAACACCTCATATTGGAAAATTTTTTGAAAGAATATTGAAAAAACGAATAGAACATTTCCTTGAAAAAAATGGAGTCTTGCCTTTATTCCAGGCTGATTTTGGGAAAGGGTAGAGGAGTCACAGACCACATTGTAAACTTTTTCCTCGAATGTAAAAAAAGCTCTTGCCAAGCGTCATTCCCACCCTTGCAACGTTTCTTTGATGTTCATAGAGCCTACGATTCAGTAGGGCATTCTAAAACTGTTGTACAAAGCACATGAAGTAGGAATACGAGGTCGTTTTTTCCAATTTCTGAAAGTTTTCTTATCGGACAGAACTATCCAAGCAATGTTCATGGAGCTTTATCAACTTCTAAAAACTATTAACATGGGTGTTCCCCAAGGAAGTGTAATCGTTTCCAACACTTTTCTCGCTAATGCTTTACGTTTATTAACAGGTTAATACAAAAGGTGCCACAATAGCTCTGTATGCAGATGATATTGCTCTGTGGAGAAATGTAAACTGCAATTTTTCCAAACAACAAACCAAAGAAGAAATTATGTATCAGTATCAGGAAATAGTTGACAATATTTTTCATTACATGAAATCAAATGGGTTCGGTTTTTTTGCTCACAAAACGTTTTTTTGTTTCTTTACAAAGAAAACAATTGCGTTTGAAGGCAGAGAAGCTGTCTCTATAAAGGTAGATAATAATTTAATATACCCAAGCAAACAAGTTAAGTTTCTCCGGTGTAATCTTCCACTATAAACTTTTTTGGAGTTAACATATCAATTTCCTTGTTGAAAAGGGGTAGGAAAAAAGTTGGTTTATTACGTGTTCTATCTGCTATACCTCTGATTAACTGGGGATCTAATCTCGTCTATGTCGCCTCAGGGCTAGTTCGTTCAAATTCTGTCGTATGGCCAAGAAGTTTTTTTTTACAGCTGGAAAAACAGATTTTTCACAAGCTAACCGTATTGACTCGTTAGCCTTTAAAATTGCATTAGGACTTCCCCGATGGGCTTCAATTGATTTGACGTACAAGGAGGCTGGTTGTGTTACCCTTAAATGAACACAGGCTAAGTTGCGCCTGTAATTTTTTCAGTGAGAGCTAGAACCATTCCAAATTCAGTAATGACTGAACTGGATGGAAGTACGTATGTTTCAAGAGAGATCCGTAACAAAATTTGGTTTTACATGTCCCTAGGTGATTATGTTTTCCCCTTTTTTTCAGAACTGGGAACCTGTCTCTTGATGGTATTGCCGAGGTTTTCCATGTTGTTCATACCCTTCGTGGTTGTCAGAGCAGGCTGAAATCATTTTCACTTACGGAGATCTGAATAAAAAAGATAATCCTCTGTTACTATCATCCTATGCCAAAGACTTGATAGAAGGAAATACGATCCCATCTACACATTTTCACGGATGGTCCTGTTTTTTGATTCCTCCGATGTTGGGGCTTCCTTGTAATACCAGCGCTCAGCATTAGAAAAAAAATACCATTACGAAAGGATGTTCTATATTTACAGCAGAGTTTTTTGCCATTTTGAAAGCACTAGATTTTATACTTGACATGCCTGTTTTACATAGACAAATACTTATACTATCCGGACCAAAATCAGCGCTTACGGCTCTACATTTTCAATCAAAATCTAGTCGTTCAGACTTGGTGTGTGAGATCTTTTTTTCTCATTTATCAGCTTAATAACCCGGGGTATCAATGTAACTTTGTTATGGGTCCCAGGACACTCCAGTGTTACGTGGCAATGATTTAGCTGACTTTTATGCAAAGGAAGCTGCAAGAAATAATCTGATGTTTTGAATTGTGATATCCCTTTCTTCATCTGAAGCTATCCACTTTCTGACAAGTTCAATCTGGAGCATAAGACAGAATCAGTACCTTGAAGATTCAGCTCGGAAAGCACAGATGGGATGTGACTTATAACCAAAAAGCAAATGTTGTAATCCTCCAGGGCCAATTCCAAATCGTAACCTGTACATAGGCTGCGGGTTAATGGTTGGTTATGTAGGTATTTTAAAACCGGCACCTGCTTGTGCATGTGGTTCAGACTTCGATTTTCCCTCATTTTGTATTTGAACTGTACTAGTACAAAAAATCACTTTCGGCCTCTTCATGTAGATGAAATCCTTCAAGCTTTTCCCCTGACTTGTCTGTGTTTCAATTCCCAGTTATGAGAACGGTTGGTGTCTGGCAATGTTGGCTGTTTTTTCTTATTAATCTCATCCCCCTTGAAGATATTTTCAACTCTTCCACCGCCCCACCCCCTCGTCACTGCCTTCCCTTCCCCTAACGTGTGTGTGTGTGTGTGTGTGTGTGTGTGGTGTGTGTGTTGTGTGTGGTGTTGTGTGGGTGTTGTGTGTGGTGTTGTGTTTCTTTTCATTTGCAATTTTGAAATGTTAAAATCTTATTCTAGGCAAAACCATATCAGTATGATTAAAATTAAGAAATAGAGTTTGTTTCTTACCGCCAATGACATTGACAAACAAGCACATGACAAAACACGATGCATTTCAACCACTTGGGTCTTCTTCAGGCGAAAAAAATAAATCACATTTAACAAACAAAGAACGAAAAAAACGAAAAAAGAACGAAAAATGACTCAATCCGTTGTTGTCCATGTGGAGGGAGGGGAGAATAGCCGGTAAGCGGAAATGCCATGGGGGATTATGGGAGGAAAGGAGGGGGGGTGGGGGGTGGGGGGGTTTTCGTAGGGGAGGTGTGTGTGTGTGATATGATAGGGTTGGTGTGTCTAGTTTATTGGGATGGGTGTGATATCTTTGTGATGGTTGTGGTAATGGTGGATTGATAATAATGGTAAAAAAAAAAGAAAAAAAAAAGAAAAAAAAAAGGGGGGTGGGTAAAGATTCGTTGGGTGATGAAAGGGTATGGTAGTATGCGTGGGTAGTTGGAGGGTGTGGGTAAAAGAAAAGAAGTGGGCAGTGGGGGGGGGGAAAATTTTTTGTGTGTGTGTGTGTGTGTGTGTGTGTGTGTGTGTGTGTTGTGTGTGTGGTCGTGGTGTGTGTGTGTTGGTGAAATATGTGTGGGGTTGTGGGTTTTT
>CM031613.1:1943773-1963773 GCA_018398815.1 Conus ventricosus
CGAGGCTACGACGTTCGAACCACCTAGGGGTGCGAATTACTTAGTTGTTTATTGTCGTTGACTGTTGACGTGTAGCCGCTCCCTTAGGGTGGCTTGTGGCAGCAGTAGCACCTTGGTGTGTTCAGCTCAACTTCGGTTTGCTTTCTCTCTCTCTCTCTCTAATTCCCCACCGCCCGTGCAATTCATCCTGCAAGTTCACGGGTGCGTACCTTTCTCTCGAACTTTCTGTCTATCGCTCGCGCCTGTCTTTTTTACCTGTGCACGTGCTTCGTTTCTTTTAGATTTGAAGTATGCTCACTCTGTGACGCAGCATGCTGTTGGCCGCCATTGCTGAGGGGGTTAGCTCTTCACTCGAGCGGGAAGATGTTCTGGGGGGCTGCTCCAGTCCTGTTCTTTACCTTATCGTCGAGGCAGTACAGTCAGTACTTTCATCCTGCAGTCGGCCTGGTAGGAGTGGGAAATCAATTTCTTCTGTTTTCCCGCATCTTCGACCTCTGTCCTCTCGACTGGACAGAGGGTAGAGAGAGAGTCTTGGACAGCCTTTCGGGTCACCCGGGTAAGTGGTAAGCATCAGTTTCGTGTCTGTTTGTTTTGATTTGTTGTTGTTAGCCGGCTTAGTTTCAAATGGCCATTATATAGTTTTCGACGAAATTGTAAGAGTGATATTGTGTGAGACTTTTCTCTGGTTAATTCAATCTTTAACCTGGCCAATTCTTAATTATTTCAAAATTCTTTCTCCTGTTTATTATCTGGTGATGTTTTTTTAATTTTTTTTTATCGGTAGTCTGTGGGGAAGGGAGACGAAACTGGTGATTCAGGGTTTGGAACTTGCTTGGTCTCGCTCGTCCGCCCCTGTCACAATTCGCCGACTTTTATCCTTCGGGCACCGTCTGTTTGTGTGTGCAAGGAGAGCGAGTTTTATGTCACAAGCGTGTGCGTGCGCATGATTTGTCGTTCGGATGCGTGGTTGGAAATTTGTGTTATTTTGAAATGTGTTTATAAAATGTGACAGTTGTGCCATTGAATTATTGTTTGCAAATGTCTGGTGGCAGTTATTAAGCGATGGTCGCCTGTGTTGATTGTTTCCTAGGAAGGAAACGTTAGGCGTGAGTGAGCGAAGAGGGTGAAGATAATTCATATTGGTTTTTTAACCTGGTTGATTTAAGCAGTCTTTTACTGCATTCGTGTGAGAAGACTTGTTTCAATGGGGTTAATGGTTTGTGCGTTGAATACACCTTCCCTCGCCCATCATGCGAGTGGCTAAAGACTTGACAGCAATGGTCAGGACGGTACTGACGGCAGGGTTCCAGCATACCTTCTTCCTTCCTCCTTCCTTCTTCTTTCCCTCCTCTTCGGACTCTCTCCAGCTACTCCTTCCCCCCCTCCCGGGGGCTTCACTGGAGCACGATCTGGATGGTGCCAACGTACTGGTCGAGGCCACGTTCTGGTTGAGACCACGGACGGGATGGTGCCACACGCTGATCGGAGGCCACGCCTTGGTCGGGACCGAGGGCTGGTAGAGACGCGCCGTCTTGACTGGGCCGGCCTGGACCCCGTCCAGGACCTCCAGTAACGCTACGTTCTCCCCCCGCCCCCCCCCCGGGACACGCTCTTCACTGGGGCCGCTTGGAAGTCGAGGGTGTCGGCTTTGAGCGACTCCCTGCGAAGAACCAAACCCGGCTCGGAGACCTAGTGCGGACAGGTTGCTCCAGCAGACTCGACAGGGGGGGTTGCACGCACTCCATGGTGTAAGAAGGTAATGCTGGAATATTTCCTTATAATTGTTGTATTTGTCATTGTGCTGGAATGCTTGTTAAGTTGTGATTCATGTGCGTCGTTATGGCTAATTACTTATTTATATCGTGCATGTTGGTGGGTGCGGGAGTGCTTGATTGTGATTGTGCATGTTGGTGCGTGGAGTGCTGATCGTGATTGTGCATGTTGTGTGCGTGGAGTGCTTGATCGTGATTGTGCATGTTGTGGCGTTGGAGTGCTTTATTGTGAATCGTTGGCATGGTTCGTTGTGTTGAGAATTGTTTATTTGTGGTGTGAATTAAATGGGGTGTTGTATGTAATCTTTATTGTGTGGTTCTCATGCGGGGGTAGTGAGGTCAGTCACTCTTCCTCCACCTAGACCGATCTGTCAGGGCAGACCTCCAGGGGTCGGTTCGTGACAATTGTGGGGGCTCGTCCGGGATGTGAGGGGCTTGGCTGTCTCTATCTCTTTTCGCAGAGTACTGTTTAGTTTGTTGTTTTGTATATGTTTAGTCAGTTTGTCGTTGTTTGTTCGGGGTGGTTGGCTGGGTGATGACCTTAGTGTGAAGGGAAGTCTTTTGGTCGCCTGAGGGAACATCGGCGTGACTCGGGGGTCAGGGTGAGACCAGGAGGTGTCGACGCTTCCGACCTCCTTCCGCCGGGTACCTCACGCAGGTACGGCGTAAGTCTTTGCCCTTCTGTTGCCGCTCGTCTTCCATTTCCTGTTTTGTATTTAGCCAATTCTTTTTTTTTTTTCTCTACCGGGTTGTTGAGTTACAGGGGGGTGACATCGGACGCTAGTGTTTTTTTTTTCCTCTCTCCGGATTCCGTATGCTAGGTTTTTGTTTTGTTTTTTTTTTTCGGCCAGCCCCACCGCACTGTTGCTCGTGCTGTAGAGCGCGGTATTGCCAGAGTGGGGCAGCCGGACATAGTTTTTGTTTCGTTTTTTTTTTCGGTGAGCCCCACCGCACTGTCTGCTCGTGCTGTAGGAGCGCGGTGTTGCCAGAGTGGGAGCAGCCGGATCTTGTCCCACACACGCACAACACACATACACACATATACACATGCTAAAAAAATATTGTTTTTTTTTCTCTAGTGGAATTGTTTTTCCCCTGTATTTGGAAAACTGTTAGGATATTGTTTGTCATGGCGACGTCCGGCGCTGTGGTATGGCGACGCGGGCGTTCGAAAGAAGAAAGGTGTATTCAAAATGTTACTGTAGTCCTTCTATTAGTACTAGTACTTCGACTACGTTTAACTTCTACCTATTCCAGTGCTGTAGCAGGTAGTCCAGTGGGTACTTTTACTACCTCTTCGCTGGGGGTCTCCTGTCTGAGACCCCGACTGGCACTTCCGCTCGGAAGCGTCAGAGTATAGCGAAGCAACTGTGGGCTTCTGTTAGTCGCAGAGACCGAAACCTTCTCCTCTCCAGGCTTCCCCTCGTAAGGGGCATGCCCCAGAAGACTTTCCTTATGGGAAAGTCGAGACCCAAGGGACGGGTCAGACGGTCATCCTCCCGTGTCGGGAGTGGTGAACCCCGCTCAGGATATCACCTCTGTCCTTTGTTTCTGGAGCGGCAGCGTAGGAAGAGCGCGGAGGAGGGCAGGCAGGAAGCTACGTAGGGAAGAGGCAAGCTCTAGGAGAGTCTAGAAGGGATGAGAGGCATTCTGCGCAGGAGAGGAGACTGACAGACAGGAGATTATGCATAAGGAAGAAGCATCTTCGTAGGGAGGAGGCTGCTAGACAGGAGGCTCAGCGTAGGAGGAGGCTGCTAGACAGGAGGCTCAGCGTGTAGGGAGCGAGACAGAGCTCAGCGTAGAGAGGAGGCTGCCAGACAGGAGGACTCAGCGTAGGGAAGAGGCTGATCAGCGTAGGGAGGAGGCTGCCTCCGTCGGGAGAGTTGTCAGCGTAGAGGAGAGGCTGCCAGCCAGGAGGCTCTACGCAGGGAAGAGATGGAACAATTCTTTCGCGGCTCCCGCATCTGTAAACCAGGGGGTTAATCACCAGGCAGGTGATAGAGTTAGAGGCCCAAAGTTAAAGCTTCCAGAGTTCAGACCTAGTGAGGACATTGATATGTTCTTAGAGCATTTCGACAAGGTTGCTTGTTCATACCAATTGTCTGAGGAGCAAAAGGCTATGCACCTTTTTCTGGATTATCTGGTGCTGCAAGGGAGTGTGTGCTCACTCTAAATGAAGGTGCGTCTTATGCAGACATGCAGTTGGCTCTGCGTAAGCGTTTCCACCTTACCCCAGAGACCTACAGGAGGAAGTTTAGGTCCATGAAGAAGAATAATGATGAACCTTCGTGCAGTTGGTGATAGGCTGCGCAAGACGCTAGGGTACTGGCGTCAGTTAGCTAAGTTGGAGCTGGAGGATCTGATCCTCATTGAACAGCTCACCAACACGTGTCCCCAGAGTTGAGGATCCGATAGGCGAGACAGCACCTCAGGATTTCGCGCTGCGATTCACACCGCTGAGTGTTTGCTGAAGCTCGCAGGGCTTATGGGCATCGCCCAGACGAGAGAAGCCCTCCCAGGATTTTTAAAAAGCACCACCACCACACACAACACACACCACCCACACACAACAACAACACACACACACACACACACACACGTAAGTAAGTATGTACGCCGCACACATATGCCACTTCCACTCATGCCACTTACACTACTCACACACCACACACACACACAACACACACACACACACACACACACACACACACTCACACACACACAACACACACCAACACACACACACACATAACACACACACACTCACACATGAACAAAATAGACGAAATAGAGGGACGACACACATAAAGAACCCCCCCAAGATGATTCAGAAGAGAGGGAGAGAATGGGAGAGGAGATGAGTGAGTTGAGGGAACAACTAGAGAGAGTAGAGGAGATGAGAGGAGAGAGGAGAGAGAGAGGAGACGAGAAGAGAGGAGATCGGGAGTGAGAGTGAAGTGTGAAAGGAGAGAGAGAGAGAGAGATGTTGATGATGATGTTGATAAGTCTTTTTTTCCAAGGGTAATAACAGATAAGCAAAAACACTTGCTTTCTTTTTATCCGGCCCTTGTCCCGTTTAAGGACTAAGTATGTACTAGCGACGAAATACTTACAAAAACTCTTTAAACAAACACACATTTATTCACAACATTAAAAATGTTCATGCATTAACTGTTCAGGCGGTAGATGCTTTATATCTAAAGGCAAAAGGAACCGATGTTTAAAACAACAAACAAGAATAAAGAAATGGATTACAAAGAAGGAAAAGTGTTAGCACTCACAGATATATGGAATAGCGGATCTCCTATCGAAGGGGAGAGAGAGAGAGAGAGAGAGAGAGACGAGAGAGGGAGGAGGAGATTGAGGGGTGAGAGGAGAGAGAGAGAGGAGAGATGAGGAGGACGAGAGGTGAGGAGATCGTAGAGAGACGAGGGTGATGTGAGAGACAGAGAGAGAATTTCATTCCTTTTGTAAAAGATTAACTTACTACTAACTGCTAAGAATAATAAACTTAGACAATACATATGCTTCAATATTATATACATTTGTTCTTTTTTTTACATTTATATGATGTGGTTATTATATGGCAAAACGAGAATCGAACAATCAATTTTCTGTATAAGCAACAATTAAATTCATAGCTTCAATTATAATACCATTTTTTTTTCATGATGCGCGTGCGGTGTATGTGTGTGTGTCGTTGTGTGATTTGTGTGTGTGGTGTGTGTGTGTGTGTGTGTGTGTGTGTTGGTGTGTGTGTGTGTGTGTGTAAGTGTGTGTGTGTAGTGCGTGTGTGTGTGTGTGTGTGTGTGGTGTGTGTGTGTTGTGTGTTGTGTGAGTGAGAAGAGAGATGAGAGAGAGAGAGGACACGAAGAGCGAGAGAGAGGATGTCGAGACTGGAGGTGAGAGGGCGAGTGATGTTGGGAGGAGTTTGTTGAGAGGAGAGAGAGTGGAGAGAGACACAGAGAGAGAGTGAGACAGAGTCAGAGAGAGATGCATTATTTATTTTCCTTCCCCCATCTTTGTTGTTTTTTCTTTCCATTCATACCATACCCAAATTTAGAGATGAGAGAGAGATGAGACTGGAGAGAGGAGCAGGGGAGAGAGGATGGAGAGATGAGATGAGTGAGAGAGAGCGTGAGAAGGAGGATGGACGGAGGCGACTCGAGGTGAGGAGACGACGAGTGATGAGATGGAGAGAGTTTCGAGAGAGAGGTTAAAAGAGCGAGAGACCGGTGAGGACGAGTGAAGAGGAATGAGTAAGTAGAGAGAGAGTAGGATGAATGAGGGAGATGGAAGAGATGAGAGAGAGAGTGTTGGATCTTTTTTTAATTATTTTTTTTTGTAAATTAAGTACACATGAGGATAATGCATAAACGAGCCAATAGCATGGACAGATATCTAAGTTATAGAATATTTTCCAAACAACCTAAAAGAATTTCCTTCTTCACCATGGATTACTTCATCGCATATGAGGAAAATGAAAATCAAAAGGGGTTTATAGCCTCTCATTCTATTGGTCTTAGCCTCATCTAAGGTTATAGCACACTCTAATTCTCTTGTCAAGCGTTCTTCTAAGGTTTATGATTTTTGCCACACAATTCTTTGTCATAGCGTTCATCAAAGGTTTTTTGCATCCTAATTCTTTGTCATAGAACGTTCTTCAAAAGGATAGCAACACCAATTCTTTGTCATTAGCGTTCATCTAAAGGGTATTGCCTACTAATTCTGGGTCATTGCAGTCTCTTCTTTGGTTTTGCCTTCTTTTCTTTGTCTTTGCGTCATCTTAGGTTATTGTGCCACTCAATTCTTTGTAATGCCGTTCATCATAAGTATGTTGCAACACAAGTCTTAGTAATAGCGTTCATTCAAAGGTATTGCACACACAATTCTTTGTCATTAGCGTTCTTCATAGTTTATGCCTCTCTTGTGCTGTGGCATGTGCGGTCTGCAAGGGTTTGCCTCGCCAATTTCGTGGGGGAGAGCGTTCATCATAAGGTAGTTGACCACTCTTTTTCTTTTGGCAGTGCGCATGAGTTTGGGGAAGGCTGCATGCTTGTCTGTCGTGATGGTGCTGGGTATGGTTTTTGTGTTTGTGATCGGATAAAGATGGGGGTATGGCTACTGCTAGTTGATGGTTCCTTTTTAGGGGGGTCGCTGGGGGGGGAGTGTGAGGGATTATAGCTTTGTAAGGGGGTAAGTTCGGGGGGAGAGGGCAGCGTGCAGTGCGGGAGGTTTGGGCGGGCGGGAGGGAGGGCGGGCCCACCGCGCAGAGAGCGCGAGACGAGAGAGCGCGCGAGCGAGGAGCGAGAGAAGCGCAGGACCCTCGCAGCAGAGCGCGCGAGGAGAGCAGCGAGAGCCGTGTGAGAGTGTGTGTGTTTGTGAGTAGTTACGTAGTTTGGATATATATGGATTGTGATTTATTTGGACAGAGATCCATGTCACTGAGATGTCAGAATTGAGAGACTAGCTGGGGTGGTGATTGTGGTTTTGAGTGTGTGAGTGTGTGTGTGTGTGTGTGTGGTGATTTATATAGTGTGTGTATCGTTTGTGTGTGTTTTTTATTTTGATTTTTATTATGTGGTCGTGGTGTGTGACTGCCCCGGGTGCCTAATGTAGTGTGTGTTTGTGTTTGTGTGTGTAGTGATGTGTGTTGGTAGTGTGTGTGGGGTGTGGTTGTGTGTGGTGTGGGGGGGGTGTGTGAGTGGGTGGATGTCGTGTGTGGTTTATTCTACTTTGGGTAAAGTTGGAGAGGACTTTAGATTTATCTTGGCGGGCATGTGGAATGAGGTGTGGTTGGTGGGAGCATTCTGGGACTTTAAGATGAGTTTCGTCTATCTGGTTTGAGTCTCATCGGTGTTTCTGGGGGGTGGCAACACCATCACCACACCCTTCCATTAGCAAAAAAATTATTAAATCTTACACATTAAAGGACCACTGGGAACATTTAGGGACAAAATGTGACCGTAGTTTTTTCATGCTCTTGTCAATTTACGTTAAGTGGTGTATATTTAAATTCCCACGGACAGTGAGGTGAGTGGTTTAAATGCGTTATATGTAACAGAAATTAAACGTGTCCGTCGCCTCACGTACTGGCTACATTTCAAAATTAAATATGTACAAGGTGTCGTGAATTTAAGCTTCAGTTTTCTGTTTTTTCTTTCATTACTCCAACATAGGCTCTAAGTCTCGGGCAGTTATTTCGGTACTTTAGCACTTTGAGCTATTGTTTTGTAGCGTAGTTTTATGATAATGATTGTCAGTTTGTGGTTTGGGACTAATATTCCAATCCCTTACTATCATCAACTGTTCGACATCTTATTTTTATTTCGGCCTCCTTCGGGCCTTGGATGCAGCAGAAAACATCATTTTAACAATAGAACTACGCAAAGTCTAATTTTTATGGCTCAAGATGTGTCCGCAATTGAACCAAAGTCCTACATAATTATGGCACAATGGATTCCTGGAGCATCAATTTAACAATTGAACCATGTCTTCTTAATTATGGCCACAATGTGTCCGAATGCATGAGGATGGTATTCGTCTCCATAACAGATCAGTTTCCTAATGTTAATTCTGTACTTTGGAATACAACGGGTAATATTTCGATCAACAAAAGTATTGTGTGGCGACGGTTAGCTGCTCTGTGAGAGATGCGAGAGAGGACCGAGAGACGTGAGAGAGTAGAGTGAGAGTGAGTGGTGAGTGAGAGAGAGTTTGAGAGAGTAAGGGAAAGAAATGATGATGGTTTTTTTAGCATCCGAACTTAGTTTAAAAGAGGATGGTGCGATACGGACGGAGGATAGTCAGACAGTGGAGACCCCCCTTCCCCTCACACACTCACACACACATACACTCACGCTCTCTCTCTCGCTCCTCTCATCTCTCTCTCTCTCTCTCTCTTCTCCTCGCTCTACTCCTCTCCTCTCTCTCTCTTCTGAGTAAAATGATAAAAGGTTGGTCAATTTGATGAGATCTTATTTGTAGAGATTAGATTACAAAGATTAAAGAGTCCCTCGGCCATGATCCAAAGCCGTTTCTTGGTCCAGCAGTAAGACAGGTGACCGGTGAACAGAAAGGTCATTCGTTCATCATTTGATATTACATCTCTGCATGGTTATATAGTATAATTTCTTTTTAAGGTTCTTTAACCACATGTCTAGTAAACTCAGCGGAAGGTAATGGTGTTACAAGACTAGAATTAGAAACAGATAAATGGACCGGAAAACCGACGAACCTTTATTCAACGAAACCCCCGATTTCTAACATGTATAGATTGACGCGCATAAAAACATTTTTGAAGGGTGGGATGAGGAAGAGTCCGGAGGCCTGATAAAATTGTAGGGGATTGGCTAAAGAGTTTCTATTAATTTGTAATTGATGTTCTTATTATTGATATTTTAATAAATTGTTTCGGTGCGGGGGTCGTTTCCGGTTGTTGAATGGGCTTCTAATATATCGACATCGGTTCCTATCCAATAAAAAGGGGAGATGGTAACACTCCTGACAACACTACCGAGCGTTTGTTGCGATGGAACAATGTGTTGTCAGCAATGTTGTACTCACACATTTTAAATGGGAGATTAAAACGTTGGGCCACCAGACGGGAAGAGGGAAAATCGCTGGGAGGAGGCAGTGCAGGATTGAGTTCTGGGTACCATGTACAATACCTGATCTTATATTTTTACGTTGTAGTGCCTTGTTACAAAATTAACATGGCTTAATAAATTACACAATTATTGTTTTTGGTCGCTTTTGTTGATGTAAGGAAAAAGACTTTAAAAGCTTTCTTGATTTGTAAACAGAATATATTGTGGATTGTTCTTAGAAAAAAAACGGACGGCAACGGATGTCTATATATGGCATTTCGTTGAATGATACGACTCGGTCTTTTTTGGCATGTCAGTGCGTGAGAAATGTGGCGGGTTTATCTGATTTTTTTTTTTAAATGCTTTTTCAATTGCCCACCGTGGAGTCAAACAGGATTGCCTTTTAAGCCCACAGTGTGTTCTTGTTTTTATCAATGAGCTTGCTTTAGATACTCTCAAGGGAAATGGTTAAACATGGGGTTTTCTGTTTTATCCCAGGTGCTGTGGGAGGATTTTTATGATGCTGTTTGCCGTATGATCTGTGTAATGTAATTCTGTTTGTCTTAGTTAAAGCTTTAGGAATTGCAATACCAATTTTTTGAATGATTTGAAACGGGATGCTGATAAACTACAGTTGGACAGGAAAACCGTGATAAAACCAACATTATTGTCCGTTTCGGAAGGAATAAGGTGCGTTATTTAGCTAAGAATGATCGTTTCGGTTGGTATGGTATTTTGAGGTTAAAAGTAACTCCTATTCGTACACAAATATTTTAGGTATGTTATTTTACGACCAAAAATAAGTTGGAATTTAGGTTGGTGTGAAACAAGTAGTAATAA
Source organism: Conus ventricosus (assembly GCA_018398815.1). Taxonomy (NCBI): domain Eukaryota; kingdom Metazoa; phylum Mollusca; class Gastropoda; order Neogastropoda; family Conidae; genus Conus; species Conus ventricosus. The sequence goes on from CM031613.1 coordinate 1,953,975, forward strand.
GGCAAAATAAAAAGGAAGTGATAGGAAATTTTGAAACGTTGAAGAAATTATTACTTCTGATCTCCACACATATTTTGGAAGCTATTTGATACCGTTTTGAACCGATTCATTCATATTGTGGTAGCCTGAAATTTGGGGACTTGAGAAAATCTAAAAATTTGAATTGAAGAGTGCACACTTATGCAACAAAAAGGTTTCGGATTATTCCGATTCATTCGTCCATAAGGTTCAGCTTATGGTGGTAAACTGTTTATTGGAACAGAGAAGGGGGGCTACCCTTTGTTATCAGATGTATTGTAAAGTGGGTTAGATACTGGTGTGTAAAGTAATTACGACTACCATGTTGCTAGGACTGAGCATGGCAAGGCTATGTAATGATTGATGCTGCATCAATGTCGATTTAGGAAATGTTTTAACTGGGCCTCTAAGGTTAGAAATGGCTGACAGGGAGAGAATGGGTTTGGGATAGTTATGGTGGAGCCAGGCAGTCGGAAAGGAATGGAACGAGACCGCTGTTTATGTCCTGAATTCAAAGATTGACTAATTTCCTAGTATAAACAAAAACTGGCACAGCCAACTAGAAAGACCTGACAGTTATTCCTGGGTTCCTATCCTTCTAAAGTAACTTTGGCTTTGAGCAGTATTGTATTTCATATAATATTCTAATCGATGTGGCCAAAGAGGTATCCTTGCAAGATTTAGATATAGAACATCTGGGACTATATGATAATAAAAAGTTGGTTATCTAAATATGAATGCTGTTGATGGATTCATGTCCATTAGTAATGATATTTGCCATTTGAGAATGATGAGTTATCATTTTTTGTTCACTTGTCGGCTTATGGGATACATTAGAAAATAGATCAAGATTCGTTGATCATAACATTAGTCTATAATAAGTCCCGAAACCTTAACAATATTTTTGCAAACAAATGGATGGTTCATTGGTTAAAGATGCTAGCAAAATAGATAACAGAAGCTGTAGTCACGACGGAAGAAAAATTATGAAATGAAATAAGTTCTAAACCTTTGAGGGGATATTTATTATTTATATTTCATTTTTATTGTTCAGAATAACCCCCCTTATTTGACCTTGAAGCTTGATGGTTTCAAGTGAGTGTTTTTTTTTTCATATCAAGCCAGACTTATAAAATTCATCTGTCAGGAAGAGTGTATGTTTGTGTTTCAATGGGGGAGAGGAGAAGGGGAGGATAAGGATTCAATACAATCGTGCGTGTTAAGTCGATGGAAGATAGATTGGGGATATGTGGGCGTCGTATGTGTCACGGGTATGGTTTGTGGTGTGAGAAAATGATTTTGTACTTGTATATAGTACATATACAAGAAACGCAAATATAAAATGAGTGATGGAAATGGAAATCATTTTCGTAATTTTGATTAGTTTGTGTTGACACCTAATTGGCAGTTCTTCTTTTGTTTTCCATTTCTTTGTGCATTGAAAAAATGACATTTTACCCCTTGACAAAAAAGGTCTCTCTATAAGCAATGTCAAATAAAAAGATGTCAGTGTCAGGTTGCTCAGTGTCTCTCTCTCTCTCTCTCTTTGCTCTCTCTCTCTCTCTCTCTCTCTCTCTCTCTTCTCTCTCTCTCTCTCTATCTTCTGTTTTGTTTAGCGAAAGGAAATTCCCGGGTTGGAGCGTCAAAAAAAAAAAAAAAAAAATAACCTATGTACCAAAACCTTCCAAAGGAATCTACGAGTGTTCATTTGTCATTCTCTCTCTATCTCTTCTCTCTCTCTCTCCCTCTCTCTCTCTCTCTCTCTTCTCTTCTCTCTCTCCTCTCCTCTCTCTCTCTCTCTCACTCACACACACTCACTCACACCCACACACACACATCACATGGGCGCATCACCGCATCACTTTACCAACCATAGTCTGGCGAAGTGGGCCGGTTCCCTCCCGTCAGCCTCAGCGGTTTAAGGGCAGCCATGGTAGTCATTTCTTCATTATTTGTATGGGCCCTACTTAACCCAACAAACGAGCTGTTTGAAAAAGGATCTATTTTTGCCAACGTCACTATACCAGCCTTACCGGCTGCTTCAAATTTCCTTTGGGGGTACCCTCGGCTTGACCCCCCCGGTGCTGGGGGTATAAAGGCACATACCCCCTCCCCCCCCCCCCCCAAACCCCCACCCCCCCCACCCCCCCCCCCCCCCTCACCCCCCTCTACCCCCCCCCCCCCCCTTCCCCCCCCCCCCCCCCCCCCCCCCTTTTTTTTTTTTTGCAACCATCCAAGTTCGAAAAATTGCCACGATTTGATTCCAGTAAGTTAAATCTTTCTCTCTCTTCTCTCTCTATCTCTCTTCCTCCTCTCTCTCTCTCTCTCCTTCTCTCTACTCTCTCTCTCTCCTCTCTCTCTCTTTCTCTCTCTCTCTCCCTCCCTCACCCCTTCCCTTCCTCATCTCTTCTCTCTCTCTCTCTCTCGCTTCTCTCTCTCTCTCTCTCTCTCGTCTCTCTCTCGCTCTCTCTCTTTCAGGATGTTGAAAAACAAACGTTTAATTGGGAATATTGCTGTCGTACAGTAGTTTCTGAAGACGGTTGGATGGCTCTGTCCTCAAACATTATTGAGTATCACGGTTCGTAGATGAAGGACTTGGTTAAGTATGACATGTGACTGTTCATTTGGTTGCTATTATGCTTGTGCTTATAATTGTAAATCTTTATTATGCGAAATGACTGGTATTCTAATGCGGAATTATGGCGTCCTTTCACATACGATATTCGTTCCGTAATTGGGATGTAAATATTGAATCTGAATTTACACCAATCTCTTTCTTTCTCTCTTCTCTCTTCCTCTCTGTCTCTCTCTCTCTCGCTCTCTCTCTCTCTCTCTCTCTCTATCCTCTCTCTCTCTCTCCTTCTCTCATTTATTATTCTCTTAGCGCGCACATGTGTGGTGTGGGGTGGTGATGTGTGTGTGTGTGTGTGTGTGTGTGTGTGTGTGTGATGTGGTGTGTGTGTGTGTGTGGTGTGTGGGTGTGTGTGTGTGTGTGTGTGTGTTGTGTGTTGTGTGTTGTGTGCGTAGCGAGCTGCGTGTGTGTTATATTTTATATGTGCGTCCGGGCGTGCATGCGTGGTGCGTGTGGTAGTATCTGTGTGTGTGTTCCTTTCTGTCCTAATCAACCATTTTCTTTATTCCCTAGTTCACGTTTTTTTCCCCCCCTCTTTGCTTACAGCCCTCATGTGAGCCACTCTGCGACGGTTCGGAATGGGCTATAAGCAACATTATTGTTTCTTCATCTCTCTTTGTCAACGGTTTTTCGGGTAGTTTATTGTGTAAAAAAAAATGTGACACGGTTATTTTATTTTAATGTGCACAATTTGTATTTCTGTGTTTAGCTTTAATGGGGGCTGTTTACTCTGGAGCATGTCCCATAAGTCGCTTTCTTGTTATGTCTTGTTGTTGTGCTGGCACCCATGTCGCATTAAAAAGGAAAATTAATAACCTTTGGCTAGCGGGTAGGTTTTTTTTTGTTTGTTTTTGTTGGTGTTTTTTTTATCAGAATAAGTTCGAGTAAAGGTAGTAAGTAAAGTGTTGTCGCGGTGTTACTTGCCCAAATCGAAAAATCTTGACATAATTTTTGTACTGCTAGCTGCTGCTGCTGCTGGATGCTGTTGTTGGTGTTGTTGTTGTTGTTGTTGTTGTTTTGTGGTTTGATGATGATGATGGTGATGATTGTGATGATGATGATGATGATGATGATGATGATGGTGGTGGTGGTGGTGATGTGGTGAGTGGTGGTGGTGGTTGGTGGTTGTCGAGTGGTGTTGATGATGATGATGATGATGTTGAGCATGTGATGTGATGATGATGATGATGGATGATATGACGATGATGTTGATCAATAATAATGGTGGATTGTGATGACCGATGATGGTGTTAAAAATGATGATAGATCTGTTATTATTCTCTGCCAGCACTACCACCATATTTATAATGGTGGCTGTAAAAAACTCTTCATGGAATGTCTTCTTTTTTTTTTTGTAAAACGCACAACAAAAAAGAAGGAAAGAAAGAAGAAAGGAAAAAAAAAAAAAAAAAAATGAAAAAAAAGAAAAAAAAAAAAAAAAAAGATTAAAGAAAAAAAAAAAAAAATAAAAGAAAGAAAGAAAGAAAAACAGGTAGGAAGGAAGAAAGGAAGGAAAGAAAGAAAGAAAGGGAATAAAAAAAAGGAAGGATAGTAAAAGAAGGAACGAAAGATAAAAAAAGGGTGGGAGGATGGAAGGAAGAAATAATAAAGAAGAGAAAAGGAAAAGACGAAATTGAAGCAGATCCCCTTACGCCTGATAGGTGCCAATCACGAATATTATATACAAAAATGTATTAAAGAAAAGGAAGACAATCAAATCAAACCACCAAGGGAATAGGCGTCCCCACACATGATGTATGATGCGAAAGTTAGCGGTTCTACTAACAGAGGCTAAAACACACACACACAACACACAACACACACACACACACACACACACACACACACACACACACACACACACACACAACCTCACACAACACACACACACCAACACACCTCACACAACACTCACCACACACACTCACACCACTACACACACACAACACACACAAACACACACACACCCCACACAACAAATCAACTCCACACACACACACAAAACACACACACCACACAACACACACTCACAAACACACACAAATCACACACACACACACACACACACACACACTCACACACTCACACTCACACACACACACACACACACACAACACAACACACACACACACAACAACACACCAACACACATAAGGCGGTTTTTTTTTTGTCGTTGACTACTTACTTACCAGCACAGCAGTGGCCGGCGGGGCCTGGACGTTGGTTGTGATATTTGTTTGTGTGTGTTAGAGGCAATTTGTTATGTCCAGGGGGGATTGGTATCGTCCGGGTGGGCATTCCATAGGGTCAGGTTCTGTCCCGGTCTGGTCTTTTCTCCTCTCTATCTTGGTTGTCTAGCTTTGCTTGCGTCGACTTGTGGGCAAGTGTTTTGACTGTCGCTGAATGCGGAGTGAACTTGAATGAAGTCCGTGATTATGCGTGATATGATGGATGGTTTGGTCTTGCTGTATTGAGTGAATGTCGTTGATGTATGTGATGGATGGTAATGGTTTGGGTCATGCTGTTTTTTGTGATTGTGTACGTGATGTGATGGATGGTGTGGTCATGACTGTTTGAGTGAAATAAGTCGTGATGTGATGGATGGTGTGGTCATGCCTGTTGTGTGAAGTCCGTGTTATGATGGATTGGTTGGTCATGCTGTCATCTGAGTGAAGTCCGTGCGTGATGTGATGGATGGTTTGGTCATGCTGTTTTGTGTGATGTCGTGATGTGATGGTTGGGGTTGGTCATGCTGTTTGATGTGAAGTCCGTAGTGATGTGATGGGATGGACTTGTCATTGCTGTTTGAGTGAAGTCCGTGATGTTGATTGGATGTTTGGTCATGCTGTTTGAGTGAAAAGTCGTGATGTGTTGGATGGGTTGGTCTGCTGTTTGAGTGAAAGTCCGTGTTTGATGTTGATGGTGGGTTTTTGGTCATGCTGTTTGAGTGAAAAGTCCGTGATGTGATGGATGGGCTTGGGCTTCGTTGCTGTTTCCTGTTTGAGTGAAAGTCCGTTATGTGTTGGATGGGTTGGGTCAGGCAGTTTTGAGTGAAGTCCGTGATATGATGGATGGGTTGAGTCATTGCTGTTTTTGACTTGTTTGTTTTTACTTGCTAGTGTCAAACCATCGCTGAATGCACACAACACAAGAAAAAGAAAAACGTCAGACCATGGTGAAAAAGAAGGAAGGGAAAGAAGGAAGGAATGTGAAGGAAAGGAAGGAAGAAATGAAAGAAGAAAGAAAGGAAAAGAAAGAAAAAAGGAAAAGGAGGAAGAAAGGAAAGAAAAGAAAAAGAAGGGAACAAGAAAAAAGAAGGAAGGAAATGAAGGAAGAAAGGACGAAACGAAAGAAAGAGAGGAAAGAAACGATGAAAGAGAAAGGAAAAAGAAAGGGTAATAACAGATCCCGTGTTACCTGGCAGGGTGGGAAATTTTTTTTGTTTAAAAAAGGGGAAGGGGGGGGGGGGGGGGGGTTAGGGGGAAAGCGGGGGGGGGGGCGGGGGGGGGGGGGGGGAAGGAAAAGCAAATTGACCACACACAGAAGTAATCAATGCACACAGCTATGTGGTGCAAAAGGTTACATTTACAGCGACAGGGCAACAACAACAACAACAACAACAACACAACAACAACAACAACAACAACCAAAACAAAAGAAAGAAAAAAAAAGAGAAAAAGGAAAAGGAAAGGGTGGGGTTGTTGAGGTGAGGATGAGGGTTGTGTCTTGCTTGGTACTCAAAGCACAGCAGTGGCCGGAGGGGGGGCGCTGACGATGGTGTGTGGTGTTGTGATACGGGCATGTTGTGTCCAGGGGATTGTTTTCGACAGGGGGGGCGGGCAATCCAAGGGTTTGGTTCAGTCCCGGCGTCATTTTCTGCCTTGGTGTCTAGGTTAGGTTCTGTCACCTGTGGGGGGGTGGGGGGTGGGGGGTGGGGTGGGGTGGGAGGTTGGAGGGGGAGGGGGGAGGCAAACAATCAATGTTATCCCTGGGTGTGCCTGAATGCTGGGGTAAAATAATTCAGTGATTTTGTGACGATTGGTTTTGTCATGCTGTTGCCTCTTTTATTTTCCCTTGCTTCTCTGTCTGAAAGTGAATGTCACACACATAAAAAAAAAAGAAAAAAAAAGGACAAATATAAAGAAAGGAAAGAAAGAAAAGGAAGAAAGAAATGAAAGAAAAGAAAAGGAAAGATAAAGATGAAAAAAAACAAGAAAGAAAGGAAAAAGAAGAAAGGGGAAAGGAAAAGAAAGGAAAGAAAGAAAGAAGAAAGAAGGAAAGAAAAGGAAAGAAAGGAAAGAGCAACAAAAGAAAGAAAAGAAAGAACATATAAAGAAAGAAAAGAAAGAAAGAAAGAAAGAAAAGAACAAGAAAGGGAAAGAAAGGAAAAGCAAAGGACAACATAAAAGAAAGAAAGAAAGAAAGATGAATAAGAAAGAAAAGATAGATGGAAGAAGAAAGGAGAAGAGAAGAAAGAAAAGAGAAAGAAAAAGCATAGAAGGATAAGGAGGATTGAAAGAAAAGGGGAGGATAAGAAAGATTGAACAGAAAGAAAAGGAAGGTATAAAAGGAAAGATGGGGAAAGGTAAGAAAAAAAGAAAAGAAAGACAAGTAGGAGATAGAGAAGATATAGAAGAAAGGAAGAAAGAAAGAACGAAAAGAAAAGAAAGGAAGAAGAAAATGAAGAAGAGAAGCGAAGAAAAAAGAAAAGTAAGCTCCAAAAAAGAAATAAAAGGTAATAAGAAAGAAAGACAGAAAGAAAGAACTGACAAGTAAAAATAAGCCTGTTTTCATGGTTTGGTACATGATAGTTGCAAAAATTAAAAGTTAAAAAAATAGGTTTCTCGGGGTTCTCCCGTTTTCCCTTCACCCCTTGGTTGCTTGGGCTTGGGCTAGGGCAACCTACCATGGGGTCAGACTTGGGTCGGATTGCTTTAGGCGGTGACCCTTCCCTCCTACCCCCCCCCCCCCCCCTCCCTTGTCATTTAAAAATGCTTTTTCGAGAATATTGTATCTATTTTATTGTGCCTTCTCTTGTTCTTTTTCAATTCATATGCAAACACACCCAGTAATACCATCACACCCTCCCCCTCCACTGTCACTCTCTTCCCATCGCTTCTCTCTCTCATTCTCACTCTTCCTCTACTTCTTTCTCTCTCTGTCTCCTCCCTCTCTTTCCCCCTCCTCCCCCCCTCTCTCTCTCTCTCTCTTCTCTCTCTCTCTCTCTCTCTTCTCTCTCTCTCTCTTCCTCTCTCCCTCTCTCCTTTTCCTTCTCCTCACTTTACTCTACCCTCTTTCTCGTGTACACTTATCTCGAACTCTGCTCAAACTCTATTCCCACTGTCCCTTGTCTACTTCTTCACCACTTTTGGCTTTCACAAGGGGGAAAGTATTGTGCATGTTTATGATGTTGTTGTTTTTTTGTCGCTGAGCCGCGTCGCTAAGCATTTTAGCTAAATTTCTTGTTTTGTGTCGTGCATTAAATCGTCGTTACTTTCACACTTTGTTTTTGTGTGCTTTTCTGCTTTTTTGTCGTAAAATATAGGTTAGAAAAAAAAAAAGAACAATGGAATTCGTCAACACCGTGTAGACTGTATTACGCCACAAGCTATATGATGCGAACGTTAGCATCACTCGGCGCAAAAAAAAAATAAAAAAAAAAAAAAAAATGGACCATCGAATCAACAACCATAGAAACCGGACTGCGCACAGGCGTTAGGATACTGTGGCAGGAGAAAAAGAGAAAAAAAAAAAAAAAAAGGAGGGGTGCGGTGGGGTGGGGAAGTGGGCGGGGGATAGTGCTACTATTGGAGACTGGGCTGTACCTGAGCTGACGGTGGTTTGATACAGGCATGTTGTGTCCAGGGGGATTGTTATCACCAGGTTGGCATTCCACAGGTCAGGTTCTGTACGGGTCCCACTTTTCTGCCTTGGTGTCTGGGTTGGCTCTTGTGTTGTCTGAGGACGACAATGTTTTTTTTTCCATGGCTTTCCACTGAACAACGGGGTGATTCAGTGAGGTGACTCATTGTTTTTGTAATGCTGTCATGCTTGTTTGTTTTCGTGCTGTCTCTGCGTTCATGGTATCACACAACCCCAGGGAAAAAACAAACATGTCTCTGCGTTTCACTGGGTATCACACACCCAAGGGAAAATCAAACAGGAAAAAAATGGGAAGAAGAAAGGAAAAAGAAGAGAAAAGAAAGAAAGAACAGAGAGAGGAAGGAAAGAAGGAAGGAAAGATAGGGGAAAGATTGAAGAAAGGAAGAAGGAAAGGACGGAGAATGAAGAAAGAAGGGAGTGAAGCAATGAACAAAAGAACAAAAGAAAGGATGGAAGAACAAAAGAAAGGAGAAGAAAAGAAAAGAAAAAAGAGCAGTTTCCGTTATATTGATAAGTACAAATATGTTTATACAAATAACTTATATAAATATTTCGAAATTGGTGGTTTCTCCTCTGTGACCGCGGAAAAGTGGTATTTTGACTCCTCTGCCTTTTCTGTTGTAAGAAGAATGGCAATCCAGAAAAGGCTTTTTTCATTGTGAGAACTGCATTTAATTTTATTTTTTCACCTTCACCTACTCAAGAACATACTGTTAGTTATGGCAGATTCATTCTACCACTGCAGATATGATTGCGTTATCTCCCCCTATTTCTTCAATCTATGTACATAAGAGCAAGGCTTTGTTATAAATTCAATATTTCATTGACAGATCTTTGAAACTCTAATGCTGCTCTGTAAGTTGCTGGAATCGGTGGTGCGCAGTACTTATCCTTGGATTTATTTGTTTGTTGTATTTTAGTCCCTTGCGGATTCTTTCAAGAACTTCCTCAGAACTTGTGTCTTAGAGGATATCTTTTTTTATTTTCTACTTTTCTCAAGATAATGTAGGTTGTTATTGCTCTTTCATGATTCTTTTTTGCTTTCTTAGATGGCACCTTCGGTTTTGTTTTTTTGAAAACTCAACAAACATAATACGGTATTGCACACCAGCCTTTTCTGGGATTGCATTCTTCTTAAAACTGAAATGGCAGGAGGAGTCAAATACCACTTTCGCGGTTCAATGAGGCGAAACCACAAGTTTCGAAAATATCTCTGGTTTATGACCAGGAGTTATTGTTAGTGAGTTTTCCTCCCTATTGGAGGTT
>CM031613.1:1968773-1976993 GCA_018398815.1 Conus ventricosus
ATACTAGACAGAAGCAAAGCACAATCTCTGTATTATCTGTAAATAACAGAAGTCAATGTTACCGATCATTGTATTATCTGTAATACTGAGTCATCTGCACCCAATCATTGGATTGGATCAATCTGTAAAACAGAAGTCAATGCACCCATTTCATTGTATTATCTGTAAAACAGATGTCAATGCTCCCATCTTTGTAATTATCTGTAAAACAGTAAATGCTCAATTGTACGGATCATGGTATTATCCATGAAACAGAAAAGAATGGTGATTTAGAAGTCAATGCAACCATCATTGGTTTCTTATCTGTCTAAAAACAGAACTCCAACTCGTCCACTCGTTGTATTATCTGTAAAAACAGAAGTCAATGCACAAATCATTGTATTATCTGTTGAAACGGCAGTCAATGTTACGCCGATCTTTGTATTAGCATGAAACAGATGTCAATGCACACATCATTGTTTTATCTGTGTAAAAACAGAAATCATTGTACCCATCAGTTGTATTATCTGTAAAACAGAAGTCAATGCACCATCATTGTATTATCTGTTTCAAAACAGAAGTCAATGCACCATCTATTGTATTATACGAGTAAGTACAGCAGAAGTCAATGTAACCATAGCTGTTATTATCTGCTTAAAACAATTCAATGTACCCATCATTGTAAAAACAAAAGTCAATGTACCCATCAACGTAATTATCTGATAAACCAATTCAATTTACCCAATTGTATGATATTATACTTTTTGTTTTTAAAAACAGAAGTCAATTTCCCCATCATTTTATAATCTTTACAGCAAAAGTTCAATTTCCCCATTCATTGTATTATCTGTACAGCAGAAATGTCCCAATGTATCCTCCACTTGCATAAACCGCGCATAAAACTCAGTCCGACCTCGTACCCCACCATTGTATTATCCTCGCTAAAACATCAAGTAAATGACCTACTCCACCCCCCCCCACCATTGTATTTACTCCTGTAACCCCCATAAGTAATGTATTCCACCATTTATTATCTGTTTAAAACAGAAGCCAATGCACCAATCACTGTATTTTGTATTATGTCACACTGTCACTTTTGCACAAAGCGCATTCATGACAGCATTTTACTCCATAAGCACACGCAATCTTTCAATCAACAAAAGGCGCACTACCGACTGTTTTTTTCTTCTCCCCCTCTCCTTCGGGAAACACTATACTAAATCACATCAAACATTTATAAACCAGATTTTTTATAACATGTAGATCTCTTTCACTGAGAGGCAAACTAACTCACTCAAGACTTCATAACGGTCACGGCTTCACACAAACATTGGCCCACAAAATCAAGACCAGGAAAATAAATGATTATCTTTCACTATCCTTTGAATGCTATGCCTGCATCCGAATTAAGTCTCGCTCCATCCTTTATGATTCCCTGGTCTCTCTCAGGACTTCATCTCGCCCCCTCGATTTCTCCCGTCCTGGAGATACGACTTCCGACTCCTCTCCCTCGTCTTTTCCTGTCACTGGAGAATGAGTTCCAACTCCTCTCCCTGTTCTTTTCTGTCCCTGGAGAGATAGACGTGTTCCCGGACTCCTCTCCCTGGAGTCCTAATTCCTGGGCTTTGCCTACGGTGTGTCCCCACACCAGGCCATCTTTCAACCACCTCACGGGGTGAAGGTGGATGTGGTGAAGGGTGCGAAGGGTTAATAAAAGGGTGAGGGCTGAATCACGAATAAGGTTGTGTAAAATAACATACTTCTTAATTAAATCATGAATTCTTCTTTCTCTTTTCTTTAAGTTCTTCCCCTGTAGCTTTCCCCAACTAATCTATCGCTCACCTGGAGTAATGACTGTTAGCAGAGTAGGACAAACGTCCTTGACTAGGTTTCGAGGTCTCTAGGCCATCTGCTGGGTTTTTTAAAACTGTTTCTTTACTCCCTCCTCTAGTGAGTGCATACTCAGTGTTCAAAACACATGGACCAGCACCTTACCAACCCTTATTAAACTATCTCTCAGTTTGGTCACTTTCACCCTATGACCACGTTTTTGTTTCTTTATGAGTCATATCTCAAATTATTTGGGGACGCCCGCTACACTAGTCAAGCAACACGAATATTCTTCTTTCAGTGTGGCTTGGGGGAAATGATTCATATCACTAAACTACATGATGATGGAGCGTCACATGCCTTGATGTGAGGCGACGTCACATGACAGTATAAAACAGAAATCAGTTTGCACTCATTACTGCATTATCCATATTTAAAAAGAAGTAAAATGCATCATCACTGCATCATCTATATAAAACAGAAATCAATGCATCATCTCAGTGTTGTGTACAAATCAGAAATCAATGCACTCATCTACTGATATACCTACAGAAGAGAAAACCCACTTCACTCATCACTGCAATATCTACAGGAGAGAATTACTTTACTCATCACTGTTATATACGAAACAGAAAATTACGTATCTTCACTATACTATTATACGTAACAGCAATTCCAATGCACGCGTCAAATTATCTAGAAATAGAAATCCACTGTACTCATGACTGTATATATCTATAAAGTAGAAGTCAGGCGCAGCCGCTTGACGAAACTGGTCGCATTGCAGCAGCTCTCCATTCCCACCAGACTCATTTATTTGTGGGATGTTTCTGGCCTCAACTGGCTCCTACACTGATGGTTGCGTTAGCTAGGGTTCAGTTGGATAGATCTGGAAACCCCACAGTCGGTTTTCTTCCACCACGGCATGAGTCTCTGAGAGGTAGCCCAAACTTCTTGACCATCGCTGCAGGTTGTCTGTATCTCATAGGACTCATGTGCCAGGATATATTATTGAAATTAAGCGTAGAGCCCTGTCATGCAGTCTCAGAGCGGAATAGAATTCGGTAGCATCCTCTTCTCATCCACATCATCACTGACAGAATCTTGAGAAAAAAAACCGGTCTCAAGTTTGTGGCCCCTTCATGCCTGCTCACATGGTGACCTCAGTCTCCATATCTATAGCATTGAGTTGATTCTATCGGGGGTCATCGGTTTTGGGAGGTTCATGGGAGCTATCGCTGGACGGGAAGTGGCAGAGGCCCTCTGGAGGCAGAGCTCTCTAACGCCAGCTCCGAAACTAAGCGATTACTGTCGTCAGTAGGGGACCATGTAGGTGTGTTCGTTAGAGGGCTTCAGAACAGGCAGCATGAAACACATCGAAGTCACTATGCAGCAGGCAGTGTCTCCTTTTTTTGTACTCCAGTTCTTATAGAACAGGGAGTAGTACTTTAGAATGGGAACGAAGATATGCTGTCTGTGTGTCTGTTGTTTGTGTCTGTCTGTCTGTCGTCCGTCCGTGGTCAGAATGTGTTGCCTCTCGCTCCAGACAAAAACTAACTGGGTCCTATCTTTCTGCAAATTCGTAGTTATGTTAATTATGGGCCTGGATGATGCCCCCGATGTTTTATTATTCCGTTATAGCATTATCTAACGCTATAACGGCCATAACGGGTTTTCTTTTTCTATGAATATTCCAGAAAGTACTTGGCCGATCGTTTTGAACATTTGTAGGTTATGTTCAATATGGGCCCAGGATGATGATGATGTTGCCTGTGAATAGCCGTAACTAACGGCCTATAACGGCCCCATAAACGGTTTTTTTTATCTTTTTGGAAATATCGCACGCGTATTCAAGCTAAACTGGGAGTACATTTATATGATTCTGCATCTTGTTTTCTCCTCTGGAGGGTTGCCTCTTGACGACTTGATATAGATTGCTGCCTGCAAACTGCCGGGCCGGGTTGTGGCTGTGGACCTGAGGTGGAATGAGCTGTGGACCTGAGGTGGGAATGAGCTGTGGACCTGAGGTCGGAATGAGCTGTGGACCTGAGGTGGGAATGAGCTGTGGACCTGAGGTGGGAATGAGCTGTGGACCTGAGGTCGGAATGAGCTGTGGGCCTGAGGTGGGAATGAGCTGTGGACCTGAGGTGGGAATGAGCTGTGGACCTGAGGTGGGAATGAGCTGTGGGCCTGAGGTGGGAATGAGCTGTGGACCTGAGGTGGGAATGAGCTGTGGACCTGAGGTCGGAATGAGCTGTGGACGTGGGGTGGAATGAGCGGCGTTGAGAGGAATGCCACTGAGGTAATAGAGAAGACGGGACAGCAGCAAGCAAAACAAAGTAGAAGTCAATGCATTCATTACTCTATTGTTCATAAAGTGAAATTAGTCACCACTCTATCGGCTATAAAGTCAGTGTACTCATCACTGAAAAGTTCAATATATAGACATCAGTTCATTCATATTTCGTTGCTCTTTAAAAAAAAAAAACCCAGTGCAATCATCACTGTAGGTCTGCTCATAGTTTTCTTTTATTTTGTTTTTGTTTGTTTGTTTCTTTCGCGTTCGTTTGATGCTCTTTTAGGAACAGGGGAATGCAAGCAAAAAATGATCTTCCCATATCCACCCCTCACCCCTCTCTGCCTTCCCCCTGTTCCTCCCATTACAGGCCCTGACCCCCCCCCCCCCCACCCCCCTCTTTCCCCAAAAGAGAGATTTAAAGAAGAATATAACGAAATAGATATTTGGTGCGACGCCTGTTTTGCAAAACGTCCTCAACATGACAAATATTTGTAAAACAGGAAACAAATTAGCAAGCAAACAATCCAATCCTAATGCTGAACTCAAACCAGCAGGGAGAAGCATGTAAAACCTGCGGTTAGCAAGCAAACAATCCAATCCTAATGCTGAACCTAACCAGGCAGGGAGAAGCATGTAAAACCTGCGGTCTGAGAAACGAAATCGTGGAATATGTATCCCACAACAAACCCACCTCCTTCCCTTCCATCTTCGAATTTCTCCTGTGAGCTGCGAAAATCATGGGCATTGCTATGCGTGTACACGCCCTGACGTTTCCAGTGATGACTGTAAAGTGCCAGCTCTGTCATAGAGTTTCCCCTTGCTTCAGTCGGTCTAACGATTCCGTTGCTTGCTTAGTCATTGGTGCCAAGAACACTTCAAAGAGTGCTGCTGTCTGGCCCAGTTGGTATCCTGGAAATGATCAATCGACGACTGTTGGATGGCCATGAACATAACACAGAGATTTAAAAAACAAAACACCTCCACCGTCACCACCACCACCACCCCCACCATCACACCAGCACCACTACTCGTGGTGTGCTTGTGGCTACCATGAACAATCATACTGCCACGCACATGAAGACAGACACTTAAATTTTACCACAAGGTGTACATGACGCACTGCCTAGATGGTGCGTTAAAACGGCAAATAAAAACATGTTTAGTGATAACTGGCCATTTCCCACTATGGCGACCTACAACCCAAATAAATTAGGTGTGGAGTGATGGTACGCAGTGAAAAATAATGAAAGGTCAGGTGGTGTGACACATCCGGTGAAATTATGGAGATAGATAGATAGATAGATAGATAGATAGATATAGATATAATAGATAATAGATATAGATATATATATATAAGAAAAGAGAGAGAGAGAGAGAGACAGACAGACAGACAGAGAGACAGAGAGACACAGAGAGAGAGACAGGACAGACAGACATACAGATAGATAGATAGACAGACAGACAGATAGATAGATAGATATAGATAGATAGATAGATAGATAGATAGATAGATAGATAGATAGATAGATAGATATGTTTAATTTTTTCTACCCTTCGATGGCTACTTTGGGGTTCTGTTGGATTCTTTTTTTTTAACCCTTGATGTAAACCACCACAGAATTATAGCCTGTGATATATCTCCATTTGATGCCAAGGGAGCACAGAAACAATCAGCCGTGTTTCCCTGATGAGTCCGATCCAGCGGACGAAAGACCTAGGAGCAGGCAACATGATTGATTTGTCTTCAGGAAGAATTACCATGGTATCCCATATTCTACTAGTGAAGGGTTTAACGTTTATAATATTTCCCTGACTTTTTGTTATTATTTTCTTCTTCTCTCCCCCCCCCCCCCCTTTTTTTTTCCATTTAAATCTTTGCCAAGTCATTAATGTAATGACGGAAGAATTGTTAGCCTGCACTTGTTTTCCCCCCACTACTAAATTGTTCAGATAGATAGATAGATTTCAAGTCGAATGATGCTGAAATTTCGTGGACAAATTGCCTGTTGCAGTGATGCGTCGAAGTTTCAGCCTAATTGAGAAACACACAGAATTTGCGATTAGAGAGAAAAATGATCATGAGCAATTTATGAGAACATTAATTTTCTGAAATGTAATATGAAAACATTCGTTGGCATCAAAATGACATACTGACCGAACACAATTGAAAACAAAAGCCTACATTTGAATTTTAAACCCTTTTGGAGAGGTATCTGTATTTTGTTGGTGGTAGTATAATTCGACTACTTAATAAAAGACAGAGTTATGGTTTTGCATTCCTCAATTTACATTCCTCAGCACCATCTCTGTATGACAAATTGTATCGTATAGTATTTCAACTGACCAACCTGACTTTAAGATACATGGTGCCTGGTTTGTATGACTTTACTACAGTTATCATTCTTTTAGGTTGTCCGTCACATGTGGATTCAACACCAAGTCGCCATTATCATTCAAATCCTTTTTTTTCTACGTGAGATCCACCACCATACGTGTATAGGTTATCTGCTTGTGAGATTCTGATATGCCTGAATAGTCCTCAACTGAGCACAGCACTCGCGTTAAATGACAGTGTTAATTCAAAAATGTGTTGAAGAAGCCGTGACAATACCATGACGTCTTTCAGTTCTATTTCTAATTGCTTCATACGTATATAGCAGTTATACAGTCTACACCAACACTTACAAAACTCTCCGTGATGTCCAGAACGAGAAATGTCAATAAAGTGGTATGTTCTAAGCCTGTCCATCACTCATGGTTTAGACAACAAGCAGCTTCACAATCTACACTACGTGATTCTCACATGCCTTTACCACGCATCAGACAGATCGAAGATATCAACATCAGTTGAAAACTTGGTCATGAGATCTAGCAACTTCATTTAGAGCAGCCAGCGCTGCAATATCATGAATGCATGGATCATGCAAAACATGGCCTATGTTTTGGTAGTAAGTAATGTTAAGATCCTTTTCCTTATAAATGGTAGGACAGAAACTATGATAGTAGGTAATGTTAAGATCTTTCTCCATATAAATGGTAGGACAGAAACTATGATAGTACGTAATGTTAAGATCTTTCTCCATATAAATGGTAGGACAGAAACTATGATAGTACGTAATGTAAAGATCTTTCTCCATATAAATGGTAGGACAGAAACTATGATAGTACGTAATGTTAAGATCTTTCTCCATATAAATGGTAGGACAGAAACTATGATAGTATGTTACGTACTATCATAGTTTCTGTCCTACCATTTATATGGAGATGTTAATATCTTTCGCCATATAAATGGTAGGACACAAACTACGATCTCGAGTAATGTGAAGATCTTTCTCCATATAAATGGTAGGACAGAAACTATGACAGTAAGTAATGTTAAGATCTTTCTCCATATAAATAGTAGGACATAAACTGACAAGAACATTACAGGAGTCCCCCAAGTTTGAATACAAGCGGGAGGAGAGGGAGAGATGTTCTCAAAACTCGGGGGAAAGGGAAGTTGAGGATGAGGGACACATTGTCTGATATTGTCATGAAAAAAGGCTTGGGAAAAAGGGGGGGGGGGGGCGATGAAGAAGGACTCATTCTGAAGTGTCATCAAAGCTAAGGGGAAGGGGGGCGGGGGTAGGGGGAGGGAGGGTCGGATGAAAAGAGACTCATCTTCTAAATTTTTCATAAAAGCGGGACATTAGGGGAGGGGTGAGGAGGAGGGGGGGGGGGGGGGGGGGGGGAGGCATCCATTTTTGTTGTTGTTGTTGTGTGGTTGAAAAGCAAGGGGAGATGAGAGTGAGGGATCATCTTTTACCATAATTTTTTTAACATATGTGTGGCTTCAAGTATTGGGGATGTGAGTGGGAGGGCAGAGGATTGCGTGGCTAACGTTACATTTTCTTTTGTCAATCATTTGTGTTTTGCCCAGCCGTACAGACATATTGACTTTCTTTGAAAATATACAGGCGAAGTGTGTGTGTGTGTGTGTGTGTGTGTGTGTGTGTGTGTGTTGTGTGTGTGTGTGTGTGTGTGTGTGTGTGTGTGTGTGTGTTTGTGTGTGTGTGTGTGTGTGTGTGTGCAGATAAATCATCTTTTAAACACACACACACACACACACCACA
>CM031613.1:1997476-2002500 GCA_018398815.1 Conus ventricosus
GCACCGCCATTTCATTGTTGAGTCAATTTCCAAATCAGGAGTACAATTCATTTTTTCTTATCCGCATTTTGTTGATATAACACTTATCAAAATAACGGCGAAAACAATATTGTAAGCAGCGGGAGCAAAAAGAGCTCACATTATTACTATTATATTATTATTATTGTGTTTTCAGGACTTTCTAAAAACGTTCTTATATGAGTTAACAGACAACGACCTTGAGTCACCGGATGGACCCCGCTTAATGATAATGACGTTGTTGTTCTAAACTTTAAATTGTCCTTTTGAAAAGAATTGTAAGGGGAGTTACTTACTTAGGCCCATTGCTCTTGACAGAGCACAGGCCATCAACAACTGCACGCCGACGACCATGGTCCTGGGCAATCTTTTCTATTTCGCCCCAGCTGTAACCCATCTGCCTGGTGTCCGCTTCCAGGTCCCGCCTCCAGGTGTTTCTGGTCTTCCTCGCTTCCTTTCGCCTTGGGGATTCCAGGTCAGGGCTTTTCTGGTGGTGTTGTCCGGGTGCTTTTCGAGCATGTGTTCTATCCACCGCCATCTTCTTTTACGGATGTCTTGCTCTACTGGCAATTTGTTACTTTTTTTCCCCATGGCTCTTTGTTGCTGATTGTCTCTGGCCAGTGGATGTCGAGGATCTTTTGCAGGCAGCTGTTAACGAACGTCTGCAGTTTTTGAATGGTCGTCGTTGTGGTTCACCAGGTCTCTGATCCATATAAGACGACAGATCTGATGTTTGAATTGAAGAGGCGGATTTTCGTCCTGGTGGTGATTAGTCGGGATTTCCTTTTTTTTTTTTTTTTTTCTTTTTTAAGAATGATGAGGGCTGCTCTTGCTTTTCCTATTTTGGTATTCACGTCGGCATCAGTTCCCCCTTGGTGGTTGACTACACTGCCCAGACAGGTGAAGCTGCTGACTTCTTCCAGTGGCGCTCCATCTAGCATCACAGGGTCTGGACTAACTGTGCTGATTTTTAGTATTTGGGTTTTCTGCGGGTGGATGGGAAGGCCGACCTTTGCTGCAAAGATTGACAGGTCTGATGTCTTGTCTGTTTCAGTTTCAGTTTCATCAAGGAGGCGTCACTGCGTGCGGACTAGTCCTTATACGCTACCCACATTCGCTAAGTTTTGAGACCACACTACACATGATTTGAAGCTGATGGATAAGTGAATTAACAACAAACGTGAGACAATTGAAGACGAGGGGTCTCGTGGCTACGTATCAGCGGATGTCTGACCTACGCATTAGCTCAACGCGCTGGTCAGACCTTGAGTGCCTACCTACCATTTTGTGTGTGTGTGTGTGTGTGTGTGTGTGTGTGTGTGTGTGTGTGTGTGTGTGGTGTGTGTGTGTGTGTGTGGTGTGTGTGTTGTGTGCTGCGTGTGTGCGTGCTTGCGTGTGTGCGTGCGTGCGTGTGTGTGTGGTGGTGTGTGTGTGTGTGTGTGTGTGTGTGTGTGTGTGTGTGTGTGTGTGTGTGTGTGTGTGTGTGTGTGTGTGTGTGTGTCTGTGTGTCTGTGTGTCTGTGTGTGTGTCTGTGTGTGTGTCTGTGTGTATTGGATGTCTTGTCCTGCATGTGTTGTCTGGTATGGGAGAGCAGGGCCAGATCGTCCGCGAAGTCCAGGTCGCCAAGCTGAGTCCAGAGGGTCCACTGTACGCCATTCCTCTTTTCTTCTGTCGTCCTCTTCATCACCCAGTCAATGGCCAGAAGGAACAGGAATGGTCAGATGTTAGCTTTTAGTGCCTCGCTGGAATGGCGTCTGGGCCTGCTGCGTTTCCACTCCTCATTTTCCTGATAGCACTGACGATTTCTTCCCTGGTTGGTGGATCACGATTGATTGGCAGATCAGTTTCTGCCACTGGGATATGTGGAGCGTCTTGTGGTGCTGGTCTGTTCAGTAACTCTCAAAGTGCTCCGCCCATCAGTTAAGTTGTCCCTCTTGGTCTGTAATAGTCTGTCCCTGTTTGTTTTGAATGGGTCTCTCTGGCTTGGAAACCTTTCCTGCGAGTTTCGTGGTCGTAACGTAGAGCGCTTTCATGTTTCTGCTGCCGGCAGCCTGTTCTACTTCTTCTGCAAGCTGGTCAATATAATATAACTTCTTGTCACGTTTCACACTCCGTCTCACTTCCTTGTGGGCTTCGTTGTGCTCTACGTGGGATGCTGCTTTCTCTGCTCTTGTTCTGCTCCTGTTGACTTGTTCTTTCTTTTGTGTTCGTTCGTCGATTTTCTCCAGGGTTTCTGTTGTGATCCCTTTTGTGATGTTTCTGTTTTGATTCAAGATCCTTTTTGCATGTTGATGAAAAGGCTTCTTTCGTTTCTGTCCAATGGGTGCCTATGTCTGTATCTTTTGTATGTAGGTCTTGTAGGGTCTGGAATCTATTCTTTAGGGACAGTGTGAATGAGTCTCTGTAGTACTGTTCTCTAAGGAGCTCTACATTGAACGTTTCTCTTTTTCCTGTTGGTTTCACTGGGTTCGTCTTCAACTTGAGCTTTATTTTTGCTGTCAGAAGGTGATGGTCTGATGCTGCGTCTGCCCCTCTCCTCACTCTAACATCCTGCAGAGACAGTCTGAATTTCTTGGAAATGTAGATGGGTTGATTTGATTTTCAGTTTCATGAATTGGTGACACCCGTGTTGCTTTGTGAATCCTTTTTTTTTTTTTTTTTTTTTTTGTATGCTGCCACTGATGATTAAGTTGTTCATCCCGCAGAAGTCTGTGAGTCACTGGCCGTTTTCGTCCATGTCATCTAGTTCGTGGGTGCCCATAACTTCTTTGTATTCTCGATTGTCTCCTCCTACCTTGGCATTCATGTCTCCAATGAGAATGGTGATGTCTTTGTTCTTCATCTTGTTCAGTATCGTCTGCAGTCTGTTGTAGAACTATTTTTGTCCTCTTCATCATGGTCGTTGGTCGGGGCATAGCACTGTACAATGTTCAGTTTGATGTCTTTCTTCTTTGTTCTGAAACTTGCAGTCCCAATCCTTGGGCCGCGTGTTTCCCATCCAATTAGTGCTTTTTGCGTTTGTTTTGATAGTATGATTGCTATTTCCTCTGTGTGTGCAGAGTTTTTATCTTCACGGCCAGAAAAGAGGATTAACTCTCCGGAGGATAACCTTACTTGTCCGGATTGTAGCCATCTCATCTCACTAAGTCCTAGTAATGCCAGGTTGTAGTTGCACATCTCACCTGCTACTTGTCGAGTTTTCCCTGCTTCAGACATGGTTCTGATGTTCCACGAACCGATGGTGATGGTTTTCCTAGTCGTCAGAAGGTGGGTCGGCGCTGAGGCTTCCTTCGGCTTTCACCACAACGCGTCATGAGTCCTGCTGGTGCAGGCCCTTCTTCCAAGAGTGGCGTTTCTTTGGCAGTTGATGTTTCTGTAGCAGGCAGTTGTTTTAAGGGTGAGGTTGCTAGTGTCACGTCCAACCCTCCCCCTTTATCCGGGCTTGGGACCGGCTGCAAGGTCTAAGAGACTACCAGCGCAACCCTCCCTTTATCGGGCTTGGGACCGACTGCAGTCTAAAGAGACTACCAGGCGCAGTTAAGAGGAATTAGTTATGGCGAAATTTTCAAGTATTCAAAGCTAAATCTACCTTGAAAAAAATCTAAGAGGAATTGGGTTATGGTGAATTTTTGGTTTGGTAAATCATTACAACACAGGATGAAATAAAACGTCGGAAATAAACATCCTTAGGGCAGTTGCTGAGAGCAGAACATTATCCTCAGACTGCAGCTTGCTTCACATATTGTAAGAGCTTTTAACAAAGGGCATGGCAGAAAGGAACTGTCACCAACACCGAAAGAGGTGGCATTTATCGCATCCCAAAACGTGGCAAACTAAAAACAAACGGCGAAGAAGCAAACAAGCGCACCACCCGGGAGAACTATTTCTCTTTTGAATGTTGCATACAAGTGGACTCCAATTGAAGAGCAAACTGATTAAAACGCTGAAAAGAAGGAGAAAGACACACACACACACACACACACACACACACACACACACACACACACACACACACACACACACACACACACACACACACACACACAAATAACCGTTGTCGGTGTCTGTAAAGGTAACTGTTTTTTCTTAAACAAACTTGTGAGATTGATACCTCCGCCTTCGTTCGTCGTGAATCTATGAATTCTGAGTATTGTTTGTTTGTTCGTTTTTAAAAGGGTTATGAATATAATAAATTCGTTTAAGAAAAATCAGTTACCTTTACAGACACCGACATGTTTACTTTTTTTTTCTTAATATGATCTTGCTATCAACGATGGCGTAAGTAAGACCAGCATTGTCTCTTACGTATCTGCTTAGAATGAAGCCAGTGTCATCCTAGCTTATAAAAGAAGAAAGCGTTTCAGTCAGTTCTCTGTACACGTGGAGCCAGCTTATGTACAACACTCTAAATCGAGATGAGTTTCCCAGGTGGTTAGTTAGATTTGTTTCTGTCTTTCTTCATTCTTTGAACAGTAAAAACCACCAACACCCAATAAGCATATTGCAAATTTTCGGTTTATTTGTAAAACCTTTGTCAAGCATAAAAAAAACCACGGGCCCACTAAAAATTTCTTTCTTCGTTCGTTAGTTTGCTGTTTCTCTCTGGTTTCCCAACTTTATCTTTTAAAGTACTATTTTTTTTGTAAATTAAAGAATGTCAATATGGCCTGATCACCGTACATCTCTTTGTCTAAAAGCCCCCCCCCCCCCCCACCAAAAAAAAAAAAAAAAAAAAAAAAAAAACGTTTAAGTTTAAAAACTGTCCTGAAGGCTGAAGACGTATGAGTCTCGGTAGAATAGAGTTCTGGTGCCAAAGACCTCTTGCGGCCCAGTGGGAAGGTGCCGGGGGGGGGGGGGCAGCAGCACCAAGCAGACAGTGCAGGAAATGTCTGGAAGAGTGCTGTCACACGTCACGTCAAGGGAGGATCCTGTAAAATCTATGACCACAGTGTGATGTTATATGGATTTGTGTCGTCTGTAACATGTGCGTGTTGTCTGTCCCTTCA
>CM031613.1:2002600-2005100 GCA_018398815.1 Conus ventricosus
AAGCCTTTTTATATATAGCTGAAAAATGGTAATGTATGTATTGTGGTGGGTGGTGGGTGTGTGGTGTGTTAGTGTGGGTGTACGCGTCGTGCGTGTATGTGTGGGCGTGGGCGTGCATTGAGCGCGCACGTACTCTCTGATTATGTTTGTGTAATTTTGTAATGGAATTTTTTTTTTAATCATTATTATTCTTATTACTATGTTATTGTTATATTATAATGTTGCTATATTCTTCATTGTTTCTACCATTATTAATATGTGCAGTGTGTTTAGTTGAATGTTGTAGAATAGCAAGGACAGATTGGAAGAATAGGCACTGCCTAAAATCTCTATCCTTGAGTAATAAGTTTTTGAGTCTTGAGCCTTGAGTCTCTCCCCCCTCTCTCTCTCTCTCTCTCTTTTCTCTCTCTCTCTCTCTCTCTCTCTCTCTCTCTCTCTCTCTGTCTCTCTCTCTCTTCTCTCCTCTCTCTCTCTCTCTCTCTTCTCTCTCTCTCTTCGGTACGTGTGCAATGCCAGGGCGGATCTGAGGGGGGGGGGGGGGGGGGTCCAGGGGTTCCGGAACCCCCCCCCCCCTAAAAAAAAAACAAAAAACCAACTCTCAGCTTTATAATTTCTTTTTTGAAAAAAGAAAAATCCCAAATTCATCTCTCAGAAAAAGAAAAGAAATAAATTTGAACATGTTAACACGTTAACACATCTTATTTTCTGCCCCTGCATCGTGCGGGATGCTGATTCTTTGAAAGTATGTGGTGGAAGACGTATCTTTCAACATCGGCAGACTTACTTCCCTTGCGCTCTCTTTGTTTACGAGCGCGAATCGCGAAGAGAAAGAAGCTGGTGGACTTGTGTAGAACCCGATGGGTAGAAAGGCATCATGCTTTCGAGACATTCGCTGCCATGTCTCAAGTTGTGTTTGATTGCTTGGGTCAGATAACGCAGGAAGACAACTGGGACGGTGACACTGCCTGCAAAGCGCGGGGTCTGCTCCATGCAATCTCCGATAGTGGATTCCTGATTGCATTTGTTGTGACCCGACGGTGCCCCCAGTACCTCCAGCCTCTGAGTGTGAAACTCCAAAGGCGTGCACGAGACATTGCGGATGCCTATTCGGCAATTCTGCTCCTTCGCTGGTGTGTGGGTGTGTGCGTGTGTGTGTGTGTTTGTGTGTGTGTGTGTGTGTGTTGTGTGTGTGTGTGTGTGTGTGTGTTGTGTGTGTGTGTGTGTTTGTGTGTGTGTGTGTGTGTGTGTGTGTGTGTGGTGTGTGTGTGTGTGGTGTGTGTGTGTGTGTGTGTGTGTGTGTTAGGGCTTATTGCTGTAAGCGCTTAGGGCTTTTGTTTAAGATTAAGCGCACTAAATGTTCCTTATTATTATTATTATTATTAATAACCAATATCACTGCCAGCCTCCAGGAAACTGAGAACAAATGTCGATGATGTTTTCAGCGCTTCTTGGTTCCTTGAAGCCACTGAGATGGCCCCGAACTTTGACACCACCATCCAAGTCCCCGGCTAAATGCTAGCAGCTCCTGAGGGAAAACCCTCCTGCTGATACAGCCATGGATTATTTCCGGACATCAGTTGCTGTGCCATTCTTGACTATCTGGTCACTCAGATAAAACGATCGCTTCAAGAATGCAGAGCTTGCCCAGGACGCACTTCAGCTGATTCCGGAAAACTTGGTTCGCTTACCTGGGCCCTTCCTGGCTGTTCCAGACGGTGTAAAGCACTTGGCGTTACTGTGGGACACAGCCCTTTCCCTGACTCAGAGGTCTGGCTGCTGAGTTTCCCACCGATGGAGCACCAAGTGGAGAAATTTTAACCAGCCACAAGACATTCCCTCCACCATTGAGAGCAGCTTATAGGCCTGTGATAGGGACATGTACCCCAAAAATCCACATGATGCTGAAACTGATTTGCACTTTGCCAATTACCACAGCTGAATGTGAGAGGACCATTTCTGGGCTGAGGTCGTTGAAAACCTACACGCGCACATCAATGGGAGCAGGCCGTCTGAATGGTCTTGCGCTCATGAGGGTCCATCGTGACATACCCATTGATATTGAAGCAGCTGTGGACTCCTATGCTACAAAGTATAGGTCCTATATGCAGTTGCTGCCAAAGAATTTCCCGTAAACAGTGGAGCAACTATGGATGCCCCTCCTGTCCCTCTCAGTCAACCTATGTAAGTAAGTTTATGTATTTTCGTTGATCACAGTGCCTTTCTGCAAAAAAAAAGTCCAGACATATTTGTGTACAGATTCATAGTAAATAGACACCAGGGAGCCTCCAAAGCACCTCAGAAAGTAAAAATATCTTCAGCTTTCTGGGGGGCTTTGCCCCCAGACCCCCCACCGGGTCTTTGCCCTGGACCCCACCGGGGCCTGGGCAGCCCCTGGACCCCTGCCCCACTTGGAACCCCCCCCTCTCTAAGTAACTGATCCGCCCCTGAATGCACACACACGCGTGTGTGCGTGATCGCGCGCAGCGCGTCTGTGTGTGTG
>CM031613.1:2012600-2020529 GCA_018398815.1 Conus ventricosus
AAATGAGAGCGTGCGCTGCGCTGCACGGTATGCAACGATGAATATGCAAATTCGTTTAAACAAAAACAACATGAAGCTGAAACCTATCAAGTCTGGAATATATGCTATTATCTAAACCAATATTGGGTAATGCAATGACTGTAAGCAGAAGTCAAAAGATGAACATAAAAGCCCAGGCATTGTGCAATCAGGTGAACGCACGAAAAGCTTAATCAACGTATTTCGACCTACCTGTGTTATTCAGGTAGGAAAAGAATGCATCAGAGGAGGAAGAACCAGATGCAGGCATTCTGTTCCAATACTACGTCAACTCTTTTGAACTGAGCGGAACGCTGGTCAGTTTGTTTCTTGTTGAGAGAAGATGCTGTCAAGGCAACCCAGTCCTTCCTAAATAATTGCCATTGGCGTGTAAATGTGAGCTGATTTGAAAAGGCAACACATAGTTGTAAAAAAATATTTTAGTCAGTTAGCAGTACTAAGAGCAAAATATCTCTGAATTTTGGAAGAAGTGAAAAATTGTAAACAAACACGAAAAAGAAACAGATAAAATCAATAATTGAGAAACAACTGTGACGTCCTAATTTTATTACAAAGCATCTGTAGATGTTAATACCCAGCCGACGCTATGGAGAAAACAAATAGGATCATTTAGAACAAAAAATGATTCTCTTACTCATATTAACACAATTTATAGTCAGTGCATAGATAAATTCCATTTGTATACCTTTCTCTATCCCTATTGTTTCTTCAAAATACACGTCAAATGTATGTTTTGCAAAGGAGACGCGTGCAAAATAAGTGATATTATTGTTCTGCTTCTTTCTGTTGCTGTTGCTGCTACGGGGTTATGCCATTGGTCCAAGATCCGTTGGTCCCAAGGTCAATAAATCTGTGTAATATACAGTGGTATGTGGCTATCTTGAAAACACAGGGAGAGAGAGAGAGAGAGAGAGAGGAGAGAGAGAGAGAGAGTGAGAGAGAGAGAGGAGGGAGAGAGAGAGAGAGAGAGAGAGAGAGGAGGGGAGGGAGAGAGAGAGGGGGGAGGGGAGAGAGAGAGCGAGACAGATAGAAAGACAGGCAGACAGAGACAGAGGGAAGTATATTGACGCTTACTGGATCCAATGGACGAACCTTGGAACCAACGGACCTTGGGATCAATGGACCTGGGACATGGACCTGGGACCAACGGTCCTTGGGACCAAGGACTGGGAACGGCTTGGGACCAACGGTCTTGGGACCAATGGACCCTGGGACCAACGGACCTTGGGACCAATGGACCTTGGGACCAACGGACCTTGGGACCAACGGTCCTTGGGACCAACGGACCTTGGGACCAACGGACCTTGGGACCAACGGACCTTGGGACCAATGGACCTTGGGACCAACGGACCTTGGGACAAACGGACCTTGGAACCAATGGACCCTGGGACCAACGGACCTTGGGACCAACGGACCTTGGGACCAACGGACCTTGGGACCAACAGACCTTGGGACCAACGGACTTGGGACCAGTGACACGCTCCCGCTGCTATTATTGTTGATAGTCTAAGAGTGCGCAGAAAGAAACCCATTCACTGGTTTTATTGTGCCTTCTATAACCGTTGATGAACATTGTCAAATGAAACACAGACAACAGTGAAGAAGGGCATGGTTACTGGCCAGTAAAATGTTGAAGGACTGATGCTCTTGACTAAACGCTGCCTGTAGCAATACATGCAAGCATGAAGTATACACAGCACATTTTGCCATTTCCCCCAAAGAATGCTTAGAGCTTGCCCATGTTTATCTTCACTTGATATGTACGCTTACATACAGTAGCAACAGCAGGTGAAACGCCCTGGCACAAATTAACATCTGTGAAAGACTGGCAAAGCCTTGGATCTTCTCCATTGTTTTATGGAACAAACATAGAATCTTAAGTCTAGACATTTTTCCCCGATTAGTTTCAGAGGTCCATCTTGCGCCCAATTTGAGAAGATAAGTGATTGTTCGTTCTTCGCTTTCATTGTCCTGAACGCTGTTTATCTCGATTGAAGAAGAACAAAGAGGTCGAAACGCATGGTGGTTTGACTTGTAAGTTGTTCGTCTATATCGTTTGGTGGAATATTCAAAATTTCTGGGGGGGGGGGGGGGGGGGGAGGGGGGGTTCCTCAGGTTCTCTAGCGTTTCTGTTTCCAATCTTATGCAATATTCAGAACGTTTTAATGGACGTTCATAGTTTATTTTCCTCTGGGAAAGCCTGAATGGACCAGACGCTCTTCGTTAGAAGACAGACGTCCGTGTGTATTTTTGAGGAGAGAGAGAGAGGAGAGAGAGAGAGAGAGAGAGAGAGAGAGAGAGTGAGAGGAGAGGAGAGAGAGAGAGAGAGGAGACTAACTGTCCGGATACCCTTGATGTCTTAAAACATTTCTTCTATGATTGCCTCCTCGTAAATACATTTTGGAAGTATGTGGAATTGAGAGTCAGTGATTTTATACACAGATCTGTCACGTTATCTATGGTTATAGTTCTTGGATGTTATGATGTTCAGACCGCAAAGGAAGAGTGTGACGTTATAAATTGAGTATTGTTAGTGGGGAAAATGTGTATCAATAAACTGGGGGGGGGGGGGGGGGGGGAAACGAAAACAATCACCTCCTTGGAAATCATATTTGAACAAGAGGCAAGACTTGCGCGCACGCGCGCAAATGTTCACACAATCGCGGCGCGCACCGCACACACACACACACACACACACACACACACACACACACACACACACGCACACACTGACTCCCTCACTCACACACGAACACAGATACAGTAAGTTTTCTTTCGTACGTGTTTATTGACATTTCGCCCTAAATTAAAGCTCCGTCATGTTAGCACAAAAAATGATAAAACAAGAATGGTCAGAAAGAAAATGCGCGTTACAAATATACCTGAATGAGAACGTCAACGCACCACACACAGGCACAAGGAAACGCACACACGCGCACGCACGCACGCACACACACACACACACACACACACACACACACACACACACACACAACACACACACACACCACACACATGTAAAATACTAAAATCAGCACGCAGACACTCCTCTGTAAAAGGACAAACATATCATGTATGATGAGAATTAGTTTGGGAGAGAGAGGGAGACGAAGAGCGAGACGCAAATGGACGGATGGGTTATACTTGTGGATGTGAATTTCTTTTCGTTAAGAAATCAATGCGTCTATTAAAAACAACAGTGAGTCAAGAGCACCACACATGAAGACATAAACAAACCCAGACACATTGTATCACAAGTGGAAAAAATAAACGTAGCACGCGAATGTCCATCGATTAATGAACATTCAGATCATGCATGGCAAGAAGGTGAATGAATGAATAAGGAAAAGAAAAGAAGAAAATATCAATTAATGGTGTTCGAAAAACAAGAACATAACCAGCCTACAAATGATTTGTCAACAGAACCTCCACTTGAGAAAGCAATGCACGATGCTCTACCTCGCTTTGCGCTAATTTCATCATCTTAGTGTAGATGTGTTTACCACAGCAAATAAAATAAATGCTATGTGATCAACAACAACAACAACAACGTACAAAGAACGTATGTGAAGTAAATCTCTCAGCTAGGGGTGGTTGGACAGTACCTAGAGCTGGTTGGAGAGCAGCTAGGACTGGTTGGAAAGTAGCTAGGGCTGGTTGGACAGTAGCTAGGTCTGGTGGACAGTAGCTAGGACTGGTTGGACAGTAGCTAGGACTGGTTGGAAAGTAGCTAGGGCTGGTTGGACAGTAGCTAGGTCTGGTTGGACAGTAGCTAGAGCTGGTTGGACAGCAGCTAGGGCTGGTTGGACAGCAGCTAGGACTGGTTGGACAGCAGCTAGGACTGGTTGGAAAGTAGCTAGGGCTGGTTGGACAGTAGCTAGATCTGGTTGGACAGTAGCTAGAGCTGGTTGGACAGCAGCTAGGGCTGGTTGGACAGTAGCTAGGTCTGGTTGGACAGTAGCTAGGTCTGGTTGGAAAGTAGCTAGGGCTGGTTGGACAGTAGCTAGGACTGGTTGGACAGTAGCTAGAGCTGGTTGGACAGCAGCTAGGACTGGTTGGAAAGTAGCTAGGTCTGGTTGGACAGTAGCTAGGACTGGTTGGACAGTAGCTAGGACTGGTTGGACAGTAGCTAGAGCTGGTTGGACAGTAGCTAGGACTGGTTGGAAAGTAGCTAGGGCTGGTTGGACAGTAGCTAGGTCTGGTTGGACAGTAGCTAGGTCTGGTTGGACAGTAGCTAGGACTGGTTGGACAGTAGCTAGGACTGGTTGGACAGTAGCTAGAGCTAGTTGGACAGTAGCTAGAGCTGGTTGGACAGTAGCTAGGGACTGGTTGGACAGTAGCTAGGGCTGGTTGGACAGTAGCTAGGGCTGGTTGGACAGTAGCTAGGGCTGATTGGACAGTAGTTAGGACTGGTTGGACAGTAGCTAGGACTGGTTGGGGAGTAGCTAGGACTGGTTGGACTGTAGCTAGGACTGGTTGGACAGTAGCTAGGACTGGTTGGACAGTAGTTAGGACTGGGTGGACTGTAGCTAGGACTGGTTGGAGAGTAGCTAGGACTGGTTGGACAGTAGCTAGTACTGGTTGGAGAGTACTAGGACTGGTTGGACTGTAGCTAGGACTGGTTGGACAGTAGTTAGGACTGGTTGGACAGCAGCTAGGACTGGTTGGAGAGTAGCTACAACTGGTTGGAGGTAGTTAGGACTGTTCGGACAGTAGCTAGGACTGGTTGGACAGTAGTTAGGACTGGTTGGACAGTAGCTAGGACTAGTTGGAGAGTAGCTAGGACTGGTTGGACAGTAGCTAGGACTGGTTGGACAGTAGCTAGAACTGGTTGGAGAGTAGCTACAACTGGTTGGACAGTAGTTAGGACTGGTTGGACAGTAGCTAGGACTGGTTGGACAGTAGCTAGGACTGGCTGGAGAGTAGCTAGGACTGGCTGGAGAGTAGCTAGGACTGGTTGGACGGTAGCTAGGACTGGTTGGACGGTAGGTAGGACTGGTTGGACTGTAGCTAGGACTGGTTGGAGAGTAGCTAGGACTGGTTGGACAGTAGCTAGGACTGGTTGGAGAGTAGCTGGACTGGTTGGACGGTTGATAGGACTGGTTGGACTGTAGCTAGGACTGGTTGGACAGTAGCTAGGACTGGTTGGACAGTAGCTATGACTGGTTGGAAAGTAGCTAGGACTGGTTGGACAGTAGCTAGGACTGGTTGGAGAGTAGCTGGACTGGTTGGACAGTAGCTAGGACTGGTTGGAGAGTAGCTGGACTGGTTGGACGGTTGATAGGACTGGTTGGACTGTAGCTAGGACTGGTTGGACAGTAGCTAGGACTGGTTGGACAGTAGCTAGGACTGGTTGGAGAGTAGCTACAACTGGTTGGACAGTAGCTAGGACTGGTTGGACAGTAGCTAGGACTGGTTGGACAGTAGCTAGGACTGGTTGGACTGTAGCTAGGACTGGTATGGACCAGCAGCTAGGACTGGTTGGAGAGTAGCTACAACTGGTTGGACAGTAGTTAGGACTGGTTGGACAGTAGCTAGGACTGGTTGGAGAGTAGCTAGGACTGGTTGGACTGTAGCTAGGACTGGTTGGACAGTAGTTAGGACTGGTTGGACAGCAGCTAGGACTGGTTGGAGAGTAGCTACAACTGGTTGGAGGTAGTTAGGACTGTTCGGACAGTAGCTAGGACTGGTTGGACAGTAGTTAGGACTGGTTGGACAGTAGCTAGGACTAGTTGGAGAGTAGCTAGGACTGGTTGGACAGTAGCTAGGACTGGTTGGACAGTAGCTAGAACTGGTTGGAGAGTAGCTACAACTGGTTGGACAGTAGTTAGGACTGGCTGGACAGTAGCTAGGACTGGTTGGACAGTAGCTAGGACTGGCTGGAGAGTAGCTAGGACTGGCTGGAGAGTAGCTAGGACTGGTTGGACGGTAGCTAGGACTGGGTGGACGGTAGATAGGACTGGTTGGACTGTAGCTAGGACTGGTTGGAGAGTAGCTAGGCCTGGTTGGAGAGTAGCTGGACTGGTTGGACGGTTGATAGGACTGGTTGGACTGTAGCTAGGACTGGTTGGACAGTAGCTAGGACTGGTTGGACAGTAGCTAGGACTGGTTGGACAGTAACTAGGACTGGTTGGACAGTAGCTAGGACTAGTTGGAGAGTAGCTAGGACTGGTTGGACAGTAGCTAGGACTAGTTGGAAAGTAGCTAGGACTAGTTGGACAGTAGCTAGGACTGGTTGGGCAGTAGGTAGGACTGGTTGGACAGTAACTAGGACTGGTTGGACAGTAGCTAGGACTGGTTGGACAGTAGCTAGGACTGGTTGGACAGTAGCTATGGACATTGGTTTGGACAGTAACTAGGACTAGTTGGACAGTAGCTAGGACTGGTTGGAGAGTAGCTAGGACTGGTTGGAAAGTAGCTAGGACTGGTTGGATAGTAGCTAGGAGTGGTTGGACAGTAGCTAGGACTGGTTGGATAGTAGCTAGGACTGGTTGGACAGTAGCTAGGGGTGGTTGGAGAGTAGCTGGAGCTCTTTGGAGAGCACCTAAGGCTGGTTGGACAGTAGCAGGACTGGTTGGAGAATAGCCAGAACTGGCTGCAGCAGAGTAGCTGGGATTGGTAGGCGAGTAAGGTATGCTTGTAGGCAAGTAAGAAGGTGATGTACTGCCAGGACTCGACGGGCAGTGTGATGGCGAATAGGGCGAATAACCTGGACTTTAGGGTGTAGCGGATGGTGATACGGGCTGGTAGGATGGAGATGCTGGTGAATAGTTTGGAGACAGTCCTCCCAGTGCAGTGGGGTAATAAAGGTACCGTGAAGGGCGTGGGAGTCAGGCTCGGAGGACCGTGTTGGGGAGTAGCGAGGGGACATGCCCTATTCACTGCCAGACCACGGTGAGAATCCAGCGGCTCCAGGAATCATTCTACTACCGACTCCTGGTGGGCAGGCATCGCAGGCATCAACATACTTAGGACTAGCTCCGGTGTTCCATGATGTGCTCTGTGGGGACAATGCGTTGGTTGGGTTGCCTGTATCCCCGAAGAACAATCCTGTGCACACACATCCCATAATGCTAGGGCCAGTTGGGATCGCCATGCCAAACCTGCAATTTTCTGCATCAAGCCGCAGGTCAAAACAGCCGGTGCCATCTTTGCCAGCTGACCCAGCATGATGCTTTCAGACACTCCTTTCACGGGGTCACGTTCACCGTGTGATGACGCTTCCATGAGAATGTCCACAGTTTCTTCAAAGGAACATCGGGCCAAGGCGCCAGTGTCTTGTCTGTTGATACCATGACGTGTAATGGCCATCAGATAGCCCTTGCTGCTCATCACATCACAAAGCAAAGCCAGGTGACGGTAGTTGACATAGGAACCGTCAAAAGAGATGACGTGCACCATATCACGTTCAATAGCTTTACATGCAGCCTCAGTGCCCAAGGTGGCCAACACCTCCACAATGTCATTAATGCAAGTCCTTCTTTGGTCCACATCCTTCTCACTGAGCACTTTCATCAGACTAGCTGGATCCGTCTGTCTCCAGGATCCACTCAACGACAGCCTTGAACTCTCCCTCTGGAGTGATGTGAATCCTCTTTTTGTCATCTGTAGTGATGCATGTATACCTTTGAAATGGCTTCAATGCCTTGCAGAGTCATGTCAGACAAGAGATGCGACTCAATGCAACGCAAGAATACATCATCTTGCATCCTGTCCAAAATTTCTTCCTCTTCCTCCTCCATCATTCTGTTCTTATTGGAGTTCACAATACGTAAGCGCAAAACAAGCGTCTCTGCATTATCATCGTTGAAGATGCAGATGAGGTCATTGCCGAATGCGGCATTGTTTTTCTCGGAGATCTGTTCCATGGTCAGTTTTTGTCTGTCGTAA
>CM031613.1:2020629-2043270 GCA_018398815.1 Conus ventricosus
GCTTGCGGTCAAGCTCAAAAAGAAGCAGCCAGAGTGAAATGCGTGACGAATCAAAGTCGGGTATTTCATAGTATACAGAAACCCATTCCTGGTCTCCAGCGATCACAGTGTGCATTGGATCTGGATTTAATGGCAGTGTGCCGTCACTTTGCGTAAAGTGGTATGTTCAAGTCGGCACAGAACATCTTTGGCTTCATCTGCATCTCTGGCGGCTGGTCCAGTCAGGTATACGGTCATGGAAGGAGTCTTTGGCATTTTGGAGATGTTGATGATTTCCTTCAGCCTGGGCACACCCAGTGTGACGTTTTTAGCAGACACACCCGCGTAGTGGAATGTGTTCAGTGTCATCTGCGTGGCAGGTTCTCCAAGAGACTGGGCCGCCAAAGCCCCCACCATTTCTCCTAGATGTACTTGAACCTGTTGAAAACGAGATTCAATTTCACCCAAGACCCAATGGAAAGCAGCCTCAGACAAGCGATGTTCCTCAGCCACACATTTTGCGCACAGCGTGGCACGAATCGGACTTTTCATGAGCATAGTGGCATTTTCATTGGCTGTTTTGCTGATCGCATCCTCTCCTGCCACAACAACCACATTGATATGATCCAGATCAGACGGTCGGCGTGTGTCAATGCGGAACATCTTTTGGGCGTTCCAGATCATGCGTTGCGAGTTGCATGGTAGCACAATACGAGCATCGCCTGTTGAGAAGTTTTACTTGGCACGTTCTCGATCTTCATTCAACTGCTTCCACTCAGCCCCCACTTCTTCAATAAGCTGATACCATCTCTCTCTTTTGTCAAGTTTGATTATCCTTTGGGGTCAAACGAACGTTTCAGCATTCGTTTCGTTGAGGTGGAAGACTTGAAACGTCGCCATCAGACACTTCATTTGAGGGTTGAGAAGGTGGGAGACGGACTGTGGAATTTTCACTACACCCATTCAAGCTTTCAATAACGAACGCGGGAATGATCAGTACCTGTCTTACGGCATGTCATGACCTTCAACCTCACGCTTGTACATAAGACTTTGGATGAGGACGACGGCAATGTACCGAATTTCACAACTGTCTCCATAGTCATTGTGAATGGCTTCATCGACGATCGTTCCTTCCACGTTTGCTGAAAAGGATAACCTGGATGATGTTGGTCCGACCTGCAATGTCGAATTTCTAAATTCTGGAATTCTGAGCCTTTCTACCAGTTTTGTCACGAGCATCGTTCAGGATGCGGTTCACCTGGTTCTCAAAGGTCTGACGAAAGGCGTTACCTGGAGTTGGCTCAAGGTCATTGCTGTGAGCTTTTTCAATTTCTACCAGGTCAAATGTGGCTTTCCGGATAGTTCCCAGAATCTCACAATATGTCTGGTAGTCAGTAATAGTGTCCCCAAACCAATGCTGTGACCCTCAATCAACAGCCAAGTGTTACCACCTTTTGAATGATGACACACAGTTCTCCAGCAACCTTATGGCCCAGCTCCATGAAGACAATGTGAAGAAGGAGCCTGCCGAAGCTCCCAGCGTCCTCTTGCACAGGATTCCGCTGAGCAGCTCACCATTCTCAACCAGCACCTTGGTGTCGCCTGGAGAAATCCATTTGTGTGGTCCAGCATCCTCACCATCTGGGTGAGTGTTGTGAGTACGGGCAACATTCACACGGCCAGGAATGATGAGGGAGAACAGCTGCTTGCCTGTCCACAGGGGCTCTGGTTTCAGGCTGGCTGGCTTAGGCGTGTGTCCGTTCCAAGTGGGCAAGAACATCAGTAGATCATCATATCAGCCTGTGGACAGAGCACTTTGCATTAGCACCTAAAAGTGTTATACAGATAAACACCAAGTATGATGTCCTCTGGTCATCAATCATAGTTGCGGGATGTTATGAACCATTTCTATTTCATTGCATTTCAAATCATCAGTACTGGTCTTGTAATTTGCATACTATCATCAATAATTTATTTACATTTTCAAGATTTTTGCTTGGCAGCAATAAGCTGCTTAATGAGCTGCTGATTGATTAATAGGCCACTTACGTAGACATTACATTCACAGGACACATTTGACAAAATCCTTTTGCCACACACCAGATAGCACATGTGATGCGGCATATGGACCGTCAATGTTTTCTTTTATTTTCCTTACCAATCAATATTTTTCTTTTTTTTTAACTGTTCTTCCGGCTTGTCATGACTTAATTCTGTCAGGGCTTCCCATCTCATTAACGTTTAAAGAGACGTTTCACTCTCTTATCAATTTGTTGAGGGTAATTTTCGCCCTATCCCGAACATTTGAAAGGATGAAAACCAGATATCCACCCCAGACACTGACAGTGACACAATGATCATTGTGCAAGTTCATATTATTTCTTTTCTTTTCTGTAGATTTTCCCTACTACTTCCAGGACCCTTCATGTGCCTTACTCTTGCATGGCACAGTCTTTGGATCTGAACTGAGTAAAGATGAAAACAATCACAGTTCTGTATCTTTCAATCATACATACACCGAAAACATGTCGGTGAACACTACATGTATTTTTGGCAAGAATTGGACTAGTTGGAATACAACTATCAAATAAACCGCATTTTTTTTTTTCTTTTTTTTTGGGGTGTGGGTGGGTGGGTGGTTCCTTATGATGATGAATTTGCACACAAATAATAATAACCGAACATGTTTTGGGATGGACTGCTGCTGAGTCTACCTCTTCAGTGTATAGGTTGTAAAGCCATCTTGCATCATGGCAGAGTTTAATCAAACTAAGCATAAGACTGTCATAAAATAGGGCACAGTTACACAACTTTACAAGCCGCCCGTTGTTAACTTTTAACTGCAACGATGAAAATCTGAAGAAAAGAAACAGAAAATTTGGAACCTGTGCACCGACCACTGCCAAGGCCTGAAAAACACTGAGTGTTGTGCCCCCCCCCCCCCCCCCCCCCCCCACACCACCCCCACCCCCCAATCTTGTCCCGACAATAATGAATTAAATATTATTGAAGGAATTTTTATTGTTTTTGTTTGTTTGTTTCCTGAAAATGGATCGCGGATCCAGAGAGCAGCCCCACCCCCCGCCCAGCAAGGTCGAGATATATTCAAGCTATATAGACCAAAAACAACCGACTCTTCTCGAACTAGATCGCCCCAAGTTATGGTATATTATACCACGCCTATAGAATGTATCTTACACGATTGAAGTCAAAGTACCAACCGTGCACAAAGCATATTTAGAAGGGAAAAAAAAGGAACAATGCCACAGTCAGTAACCATGCATCAAATATCATCAGTCATACTGACTTAACATGTGTGGACATAAGCGAACACATACCCCATTCAACAAATCAAAGTGTAATTCATATCACAGATTAGGTCAGATCACAGATCAAAATTTCCATTTCAAATAACAGTGGGAATAAAACGAAAACGAAAGAGAGGGTGAGAGGAAGAGAGAGAGAGAGGGGGAGAGAGAGAGGAGAGAGAGAGAGAGAGAGAGAGAGAGAGAGAGAGAGAGACAGACAGACAGACACAAAGACACAGAGAAGAAGAAGAAGAAGAAGAAGAAGAAGAAGAAGAAACAACAACAACACAACAACACTAGTACACGAGTACTAGTGTCCTCGTGACTAGTTGTGTCCTTCAGGGTTCCTACAGACTCCCAAGAACGAAATTCAAGGAGTTTTCAAGGAGCGTTTATTTTATTTCAAGGCAAGGTGGCTCGAAAATTAAACCATTGTTCTTTTAAACTTTTTTTTCTATTGTTTATGTTTTTAAAAAAAGAAAAAAACATTTCAGCGATTTCAAAGCTTTTGTGTGATTTGGGAACCACAAATGGGGGCAAAATGATGAAAAAAAAAGGTTCATGGTAAGAACTGTATTTGTATCATAGCAGACATGTTAGGCACTTGAAGTTGTTATTGTAAAAACTGATGCAGATCTAAGCAGCAGATCTAAGCTCATTATTCTCTTACCAGGGCAGTATATAGCATACAGACATACCACACCTGCATATATCTTAAAATGCACACCAAATCACCATCCTGTATCCAAGTTCAAGTTTCCGCCCAACAACCATATGCTTTAGTAAGTGAATTATTTATCAGTATTTGGATACAGGATGGTGATTTAGTGTGCATTTTAACATATATGCAGGTGTGGTATGTCTGTATGCTATACACTGCCCTGGAAAGAGAATAATGAGCTTAGATCTGCTGCTTAGATCTGCATCAGTTTTTACAATAACACTATTAACAGCCAGAATCTTTGATTGCAATATATTGTAAAAGACCCCTCAGATTCTAACTGTCATTGTGGAACTTCAGAATTTAAGTGGAGAGAGTGAGATTGAAAATGAGGAATGTAAAAAAAAGTGTGTGTGTGTGTGGGGGGGGGGGGGGGGGGGGGGGGGGGATGGGGGGGGGGGGGGGGGGGGGCTGAAAGTGAACAGCTATTGAAAAGATTTCTACAGCAGGGAACAGAATTAGTGTGATGATGCAGTAGCTGACAAACTCCTGTTCAAAGGAAAAGGCATTATTTGATAGATCTAAACAACTGAAAAAAAAAAGTGGTTTATCACATAATCATTTTAAAGTTATTTACATACTATCTGTGTCGTGCGTATGTGTTGTACCTGTACATAATGGTCAAACTGTAAAAATGTCGAACTGCCTGGAAAGAAACACAAGCGTCTGATGGCAAGGGAGGTGGTACTGTCCAAGGAGATGTAGGTTCAAACTGGTACGGCTGAACTCCATACACTTCAGTGAAAATTTCACGTTCGATGTCCTCTTTGTTGGAACTTGACTCGTAGCTGGGAGCATCTGCCATTATCGCCGGAAAATCGTTGAGTTTTACGTCCTCATAGGAAAGCTTTTAGGGACATGTCTTTCATTCACGGTAGTCTTGGCATTTATACGTCACTTGCGGAATCCCGACTCTCGTCTCTTTCCGTACTGTGCTCGGCAATCTCCGTGGCGAGTCACGATTTGGCTACTTGCATGGCCCGAAACACGGATAGAAGTGAGTTCCAGAAGAAAACTAATACGTACATCGAAACACGCTCGATCATACTTTTGAACAACCCAAACATGCTATTTAGGGGTGAGCACCCCTTTAAGGCTACACTACTTGCGTAAAATTGAAAAACAAAATGGCGGTTTGAACTTTCTGCGTTCAGGTTAATGAAAAACTATTTTAAAACAATTTTTTTCAAACGTTGTAGCGATCCTGGATTCTCGTCGGCGACTTTACCAAGGGGATAATTTGTAACTTCATTAATTAGTTACAAATTACCTCACTTGGTAAAATCACAGACAACAATCCAGGATCGCAACGATGCTTGTAAAAATTTGTTTTTAAAACAGTTTTCATTAACAAGAACGCAGAACAACCCAATTGCCATTTCTTTCTGCCACATCAAAGATTTTTGGAGCCGACGGCTTGATTTTCAAAGGTTTTCAAGGAGGTTCGGTCAACAGAACCAGATTTGATTGATTTTCAAAGGTTTTCAAGGTCTTGAAATTCCCTGTCAGAATTCAAGGAGTTTCAAGGAGCGTACGAACCCTGTCCTTAAAGAACAACGTATAAGCTTAGCGCTAAAGTGAATTTTCAGAAACTCACAATGTTATCTGGCCCAAGGACTCCAACCTCATGAAGACGAGCTCTGGAGTCATTCGTAAACGCCATCGTGATGCGTATGTGACGTCAAGCACCATCTTCCGGCCTGGGCCCAATGATCTGTTGAATCGATTAAGAAACTCTAATAACTTCAAACAAATCCTAAAACAGCGAACTAACTCACATCCTAAGACACACTAGACATCGTAAAACCACTAAACACTAACTGAAAGTCAACGAATGCGTCGAGTTTCAAAATGGAACCTACAAAATGAATTTACCTGCATTCTTAAACATACAGACATCATAAAAAACTATACGCTTAGTTGAAAACTAGTTACAAAGTGAGACGACTCAGACTGCAGGCGGAAATCCAAACAAATCTTAGCGAACCGCCCAGACAACGTGGACAAACGAATCACAAAACAAAACGCGAC
Organism: Conus ventricosus; assembly: GCA_018398815.1. NCBI lineage: Eukaryota > Metazoa > Mollusca > Gastropoda > Neogastropoda > Conidae > Conus > Conus ventricosus. The sequence goes on from CM031613.1 coordinate 2,026,669, forward strand.
GCGTTTCAACCTCTTAGGTCTGCAAAACAATTATCAGGTCTGCAAAACAATTATCACAACGCCTATCGTGCGGTGAGAGAGATTGAAGATAAGTGATTTGCCCGTTCATTTCCGTTGTAATCATTGTTTTGTGTCTTGCCTGAAGAAGACCTAAGAGGTCAAAACGCGTCGTGTTTCGTCTTGTGATTCGTTTGTCCACGTTGTCTGAGTGGTTCGCTAATTATAACATGTATTTCAGATTTGCTCTTAATTAAAAGTAAAACAAACAAAAAACGTCTTTGAAAACGCAAGTGGTACTGGCTATAAGAAGTGACAGAGAGACTGCGATACTCCGACCATCATCATAACGACCATGGCTGTACTGGCTATAAGAAGTGACAGAGAGACTGCGATACTCCGACCACCATCATAACGACCATGGCTGTACTGGCTATAAGAAGTGACAGAGAGACTGCGATACTCCGACCACCATCATAACGACCATGGCTGTACTGGCTATAAGAAGTGACAGAGAGACTGCGATACTCCGACCACCATCATAACGACCATGGCTGTACTGGCTATAAGAAGTGACAGAGAGACTGCGATACTCCGACCATCATCATAACGACCATGGCTGTACTGGCTATAAGAAGTGACAGACTGCGATACTCCAACCATCATCATAACGACCACGGCTGACGACGCTAAGTTCTTCACAAGCTCTAGTAAGTTTATCCCACCGAACTGCTTTTGTTTAAAATGACACCAAAGCAGTTAAAACCATGGAAAGGAAACACCATCAGCTAACGTCATTGTGGCGACCCACCAAATCATTCCAACAACAGCGACAACCATGTCTAAGAGCCAGTCTGGAATTGCAAAGCGGGGGAGGGTAGAGGAAACTCCCTGTGATCTCTCAGGATGGGAAGCATCACGTCGAAGGCCTGAGGCTGCTACGGGAGTCCAGAGGGAAGTCTCCCCCCACCCCCACCCCCTCCTTCCCCTGGAAAGTTCCTGAAGTTAAAGACAGAAACTTGTGCAATCCGAGATATTCTAGAGGCACAGTATCAGACGTGCTGCGATTTCTTCAATTTTTACCTTAATTTACTAGCAGTGTAACAAAAAAAACCCCAAACTTTTGTTAAATGAAAAATTTGTAGGCAATCTATGAGAACAGAAACCAGGGACATTCGTGTGTGTGTGTGTGGTGGTGTGTGTGTGTGGTGGTGTGTGTGTGTGTGTGGTGTGTGTGGTGATGTGGTGTGGGTGTGTGTGTGTGGTGTGTGTGTGTAGCGTGGTGTGCGTGCGTGCTGGTGCGTGCGTGCGTGCGTGCGTGCGTTGTGTGTGTGTGGTGTGTGTGGTGTGTGTGTGTGTGTGTGTGTGTGTGCGCGCATCCCTGTGACCGTTCTTGCCTCTTTTTATGCTTTGCGGTCATTACGTCGTCATCCGGGGCGATCCGGCCCTGCATTTTATAAATAACTCGTAGCGACACCAATTACAAAACGCAGTCCTACATGCATCTATCTTACGAATGCGTTGTGCAAGTTTTTCTTCGCTCACCATCGCCTTTTCTAGCGATTTTTTCCCCGTTTGAATCGTCGAAGGCATTGCCGCGATGTTATATTCGTCTTTCCGCTATCTTAAAAATGGCTGCAACCCGTCGACCTCTCTCTAAGCTCTCTTTCTTTCTTTCTCCGTGTATACATGCGTGTGTTACTGTGGGTTGGTGCTCGTGTGTGAAGGGCCTGGGGTAGGGTGGGGTGTTCTCTCTCTCTCTCTCTCTCTCTCTCTCTCTCTCTCTCTCTCTCTCTCTCTCTCTCTCTCTCCAAGTCTCTCTCTTTGTGTGTGTGTGTGTGTTGTGTGTGTGTGTAGGTAGGTAGGTAGTCGACGGAGGTGAACGGGCATAGGTATGTGATGGGGCGTTAAGTTGTCCAGTGGTACTAGGGACCTTTAGATTAGACGTCACGTATCCGATAGGGGATAGATAGGTAACGTATCGACCCCGTATCGCAAAGTATCGCGCGATTTCATCAGACCGTGCGGCTTCGATAGGTACGTGTTGACGTATCACAAGCGATGTATACGTGGCCTTTCCCGTATTTGTTTTACAAGAGCACAAGTCAAGTGTCAGGGTAAGTAACATTTTGTTGGTTGCTTTACACCTTTTCTCAGCTTAATCTGTATGTTTTCATTGTCTGACTTATGAATAGTTTGTGCAAAACACTTCAAAGATACCACCCATTCACAGGCGGAAGTCAGGCGACCCGACAACACGCATCGCCAGTGACCTCCTCGTCACGTGAACGAGATTTGAGATCGCGGTTCCACTTCAGTTCTAGATTCATTCTTAAATCAGCTCAATCACGACTATAAAGCAATAAATATACACGAATCGTGATATTTCAAAGAGTTTTTGATCACTTGCTGCTATCATTTTGTTTGAAAGCATGTATTCCATGTTTGCATGGAACTGGGTCAACTGATGCCCCGCTACAGAGCGGCAGAAGCAGACGACACAGCAGAAAGAGGCGTTTGCCGCCTTTGTTTTCTTTTCCTTTCTTTTGTTGTTGTTGTTGTTGTTGTTTTTGTTTACAAATTATGATTTTATCAGAAAAGAATATGCACACATGGGCGATATATATAGACAGCATCAGTTTGGATTTCACCAGCTTCGGGGACTTTTTTAAATTTTTATCTGAGGAACGTTTTTAGTTCAATATGCAGTCAGTTATCGTAGATCTGTCTGAAGCTGAGTAGTGTGTACGTGTGGAAAGATTACAGGTAAAAAAAAAATCAAGAACAACTACATAAACTATATGAAAATCGTGCTGGCAGAAAAGGTACTCAGATCGCTGCAGATAAGTCTCATGTATACGCGCATGCGTGCATTTGTATGTGTAGGTGGGTGTGCGCGTAAGGAGGGGCGAGTGGGGGGGGGGGGGGGGGGGGGGGGGGGGGGAATCTTATATGTGTATGTAATTAATTTTTGTTTGTACATGTACTATTGCTGTGATCTGTAATTTGCTGTCATGCATACCTTTTTATTGGCCACTCTTAATTTCTCGAAAGAGATAATAAAGTGTTTTTGATATGATTTGATTTGATTTATCCAAACATGAAGAGAGAGAGAGAGAGAGAGAGAGAGAGAGAGAGAGAGAGAGAGAGAGAGAGACGAACGAACGAACGAATCTTTTTTAATGAGGGATAAAGAATAAGCACAATACAGGCTTTTTTGCATCTTGCCCTCGATGAAGCAGAAAAAAAAAATATTGACAATATGCGACTTGAAAATCAACGAACCATCTAAATAGTGAAAAGAATATTAGCCTGAAATACAAAAGGCAATCCAAAAATATGACAGTCAACTTTTCACACACACACACACACACACACACACACACACACACACACACACACACACACACACACACAAGAGAAAACAACTTCGCAAATACATTTTTAAAAAAAATAGAAGAAGAAGAAGAAGAAGAAGAAGAGAAATGAAGGACGTCAATGAAAGGTGGACAGGTGAACAGTATGTCATGACAAGGTATAGAGAAGGGGTAACGAAGGAATACAAATGAACATTCAAATACATTTAAACATCATTTGTACTTAAATCCATACAATAATTTTGAAAAACGTATAAAGAAGGTTATATGATGTTCTCATTAGTCACACTGTTTAGGAAGCGTAACATCAGATATGAGAAGTATTGTTTTTTGAAAACGTTTAGACTAGAAATCACATTAAATGAAGACACTAGGTCATTCCACAAACAACCACCAGAGTAAATGAGGCTAGATTTAAAAAGATCAATCCTCGGTAGTGGTATCTGAATCTTTCTGACATTGCGAATCAGGTTCGTTTTAAATTTATTTTTCAAAGATGGTGGTGCATGATTGGACATTATCTTAAACATGAAAATTGCTTTGTTATAAGTGAGTTTCCATTTTAGAGGCAAAATGTCTAAACGTTTATAATCAGAGGGAGTTACAGTTGTAGATTTGAGAAGAACGAGTTTCACAGCCGTCTATGAAGACTGAAGAGTGGTTTTAATACGTTATAACTGGCCGAATCCCACATGTAGAAGAGTAATTGAAATGAGATTCAATGTACGAAGTAAAAAAAACAGAGAGAGAGAGAGAGAATGTGTGTGTGTGTGTGTGTGTGTGTGTGTGTGTGTGGTGTGTGTGTGTGTGTGTGGTATTCTGCATGACATTTGCATATACTTCAACATAACTTATGTCTCTGTGTTTTCAGATGGCAGCTGAAGAAGAGAAAAAGAAGAAATTTTACTTTCTACCAAGGATGAACATTCTCCTCATAATGGAGACTTAAACTTCAGCAGCTGTATGCATTTGCGCGTATGATCGCTAAAACATGAAACCGTGAAGAAGTTCACCAGATTTTATGCTTAAATCATGCACGAAGACTGACACAGCCTGCAGTGTTACTTACAAACGCAAATAGGGATTTACACACAAAACCAACAAGTAAAATAACATTTATCTAATGTACAATACAAATCTAATCTAACAACATATTTACAAAGACATATTCAGACGCACAAAAGAAACGAATACCCACACCACCCCACCACATCTCAGTCAGTATGAAAATCATGTGCCTGTGGCAAAACGATGGCAAATTTCTGTCTAAACCTTCCCCGCACGTTTCTCACCTGCTCATAAAAACAGACAAACAAACAAAAACCAGTCTGACCCGCGAGGTCAGTGGGCTTCCTGCTGGCACTGTGTTTAGACAAAAAGCATGTGTTACTTCCCTTGTCGGGGGGGGGGGGGGGGGGGGGGCGTGGGGGACGTGAGCCGGAAGCACGTGTAATCTAAAACTGGAATCACGTACGTCATACGTACGCATCTCGATGGTGTACGTATATGTCGATACGTCACGTGGAATCTACAACTCTCTAATTATTTGGTGTTATTTGGGGCAGCAGAGCGAGATGCTGGCTGAACGTTCTTGTGGTCACTCTGTGTTCGCACAAGCCAGTTGGATGGTCTTGGAGGGGTTTCCTGGAGGGGGGGAGGGGGGAGACGAATGAGGAGTGTGTAAAACCGGACGGAGGTTTTGGGAATTCTAAGAGGGTGAATGGGGGGAGGGGGGGAGGAGAGAGGGTCTGGGGACGTCGTGTGCGGTTGGTAATACGAGACGTGCGGCGTGGTGGGGTGGGTAGGAGGGCCTGTCGTCTAGGCTAAGGGGTGGGGGGGGGGAGGTTTTGTGTCACACGTTCCCCTCCCTTCCTGCTGGGTGTGTGTGAGTTGTAGTACAACGCCAGTCTCGGGGCACCACGTTGAGTGGTGAAGGTGGCACAATGGCTGATGAATTTAACCCCCATTGCTGAACAGGCCTCCTGAAGGTGGTCGTTGCTGGGGCGGATGATGGTGTTCAGAGGGTGCCGCCCTCTTGCCGGGATAATTGCAGAGGCCTGAAGTTGGGCTTTGGGAAAGACTCGGTATCACTGCACAATGAGCTCTCGCCACTGCTGCGTTGATATTGCACCAGCTGGTCTGTGATGCTAAGAGCTCGCTGCAGTCACCAGCCCCCACATGGAAGGTAGCCTGCATCACCGTGTGGGTGGGTGTCTTCTTTGCAAGCCATTGAGTCAGGCTGGGGACCGTCAGATTGTCGGCACACTCCAACTGAGCGCTGGCCCTAGGGATGTCAATACCTCTCAGGGTGCAGTCACTCAGCAGTATTGTAGTGGTCTGTCTATCGATGGAAACCTTTTGAAGAGGGTGGAGAGGGCACACATTGGGGAGATAATGTTTTAGGGAGAGGTGTCTTCTCACAAAGGGGAAGTGGTTGGATATGTGAGTTGGAGGGTTTCTCACATTGCGGGGACGAGTTGTCCTGCATTTTGTCACTGCGAGTTGTGTTAGTAGGGCTGGAGGGAGGTGGTTGCATCCTGTATAGCAGTGTGCAGTAAGAGAAGGTGGGGTGTTTTGTGTCTGGGGAGGATGGAGAGGTTGCTATTGTTGGGTGGCAGGAGGAGTTTGAATGTGATTTACATTTAGATTTTTTAGCTACAGTTTCTGGGACTGCTGTCAGTGTTGGTGTCAGTCCCTTTCACTGAGCTGTCACAGTCGTCTGTGTCGTTTGACGTAGTCACTGCAGTTTTGTTGTCGGTGTCTCAAAGGTTTTGCTCAAGGAGCCATTAGCCTCTAGTGTCTTGTCTGAGTCAGTTGCTGGGTGGTTGTCATCAGCTGTCACTGATTTGTTGTCGTCTTCCTAGTGTCAGTCTCTGGTGGTGGTATGCTATCTTCAGAATGATGGTCAATGCCATCTGTTAGGGTTACACTGTCCGTTGTGACAGTGACAGATGTTCTAATGTTTGTATTGGCTACTGCTGGTGTAATGTCATGAAAGGGAAAAGGGATGGAGCTGATGTCGTTTTCTATCACAAGGATGGATGGTGATGTAGGGCGAATCACTAAACGGTCATGGAAGGAAGGTAGAGAAAGGAGGGTCGTGGTGTGTGGGATGGACATGGGGAACACAACACAGGCGTTGGAAGAATTGCAGGGCGTGGAGACGGTGGAGAACAATCCTGCTTCTTCTGGAGGGCTGCGGAGACTGGCCGGTCGTGAGTTGAGGCTGGCGCCGCGGTCAGCGTGTGTACAATGGCACGCAGTGTTTCCAACTCCTCATTGACCCAGTCTTGTAAAGCCCGGGTGTAACGAAAAGTTCTAACTCCCCGAATGGTTTAACTCCCAGGGAGTTAAAGTGTTCATATGTAAATTTTAACTCCCATGAGTTAAACTAGAATGACTCCCACCCAGTGCCAAAATAACTCCATTTAGTAAAACTTCAAAATGTTCTAAAATCTTTTTTGTACAAGTCTCAACAAATTCTTGAAACATTAAGGGGGGATTCATTTTGTACATATATCAGACTTAACTCCCACCCTGTAACAGAATGACCTCCCTGGGAGTTAGTACAGATTAACTCCCTGGAGTTAATCCAGGCGTGTAAAAGTTTAAGTCCCTGCCCACTAAGGGGAGTCAGTTTTTCAGTTTAGAATAACTCCCCTGGGAGTTAATGTGTACACGTGTTTTCTGACTCCAGGGAGTTACTTTGTAACAGAGGGGGAGTTAATCTGATCATGACTAAGATGACTCCCCACCCACCTTTCGGTAAGAGAATGGAGAAGGGGATTTATTTAATGTTCATGATCATCATCATCATAGGGAAAGGAAATGTCCGTGTACATATTCATGTGCTCATCTATGCATGTCCTTGATATTTAACTGTGCCTTTTTGTATATAATCTGTATGTAATGTCTGTATATACATGAATTAATGGTTTGATGCCTTTGGTAGAAATACTGTACCTTCTGTCTTTGGCGTTCTCTCTCTCTCTCTCATCTTCTTCCTCTCTCTCTCTCTTCTCTCATCATCTCTTCTACTTTTGTCTTTCTCTGTATCTCTCCTTCTCTCTCTCTCTCTCCTCTCTCTCTCTCTCTCTCTCTCTCTCTCTCTCTCTCTCTTTCTCTCTCTCTCATGGAATCTATGCGACTATCAAACAGTCACCCATAAGTGTAGGCCATTACACTCAAATGGTGTAGAAATGGAAAAATTTCAATTTTCATTGTGTCATGCCGCCAAATTAGGGAGTGTGTTGTGTGTGTGTGTGGGGGGGGGGGGGGGGTGTTGAGAGGGTGAGGAAGATGGGGAGAGAATGACGAGTAGTCGCGACGTGACGTAAAATTGTTTGTATTGACTCGCTACATCTGGGAGAGAAGGAAGGAGAAAAAGGGTTGGTATAGATTAGAAATTTGTGTGTGAGACACGTGGGATAGAGGGGGGTCTACAATTTGTACAAGAGGGTGGCAACTTGGGACCGATCTGATGAAGTTGTCAAGTGACTCGTCACAGGTGTGGTGGTGTGCGTGTGCCAAGCTAAAAATGAAAGTCGGCCAGCCAATCAGAAAAAAACACATTTTTCAATAAAATTCAGGACACGGACTAATTCACAGAAACCAATAATATCGAAGGAAACAATTCTACCTGACAAGTCTTGATCTTGCAAGTTGGTGTAAGAACACACATTTTGAAAAAAAAAAAAAAAAATATATATATATATATATATATATATATATTATTTATAATATATATATATATATATATATATTATAAGATGTATGGGTGGTAGCGAGGTGCGGGGAGTGGATGGTGGGTGGGAGTCATTCTGGTGGTATGTCAGAATAACTCCCTGGGATCAACTGAAACACAGAGGGAGTCAATTTTTTATATTCTAGTTGAACTCCAAGGAGTTAAAATTTACAAATGAACAGTACTCCTGGGAGTTAAACCATTCGGGGAGTTAAAACTTTTCGTTACACCGGCCCTGAACCAGGATTTTGTTAGGTTGTGAAAATAAATGTGGATCTTAGAAGTTTTTTTGTTTGGGTTTGATCTGAGCGTATTCAAGTGTTGACTGGGATTCAGCGTGAGACAGCCGTTGGCGATCGGTCACGCGTTCTGCGCTCTCTACAAGCGTTGAATACAGGCTGAGTGAGCGATTTTTCTGACTTAGCTTTTTTTTTTTTCTTTCGTTTAATCTGTCCAGCGGCGTTCGCATTAATTTTCGATTCTCGTCAAGTTGAATGTTTTCAATTCGATTCGAATCATTTGCCATCGATTCTTTCCTTTTTCTTTTTTCTTTCGTGGTTGACATTTTGAAACTCGAAGATGTCCGGGATAGGCGTTACCCAGTGTTTGTAAAGGCGAGGAATATTCCGGACTCCTCCAACAATCGCCCCTCCGTGTTGGAAATCTGCCTAGCGGGCGACGGGTTGCTGGCCAAGGGTCTGTTGTGGGAGCACAGCAGATCGGCAGCTGTGGAGGATCTATCGCCACGCAGGACGCCCGAACAAACTCCTCGTTCAGGTATTTGTGTGAGGGGGGACAGTTGTTCAATTGTCTAACACTATCCTTTTATTTGCGAGACGACACTGGTGAGGAAAGCCATACACGAAAGTTTGGATCGATAACCTGCCAATTTCTGTAGCTGACTCAGAGATTGAACATTCCTCATTAAGTGGGTGCGAATTGCGTCAACGTAAAGGCAGAGAGAGCAGAGATGCTGATGGAAACTAACGTTTTCTTACAGGAGGCGTTTTCTGTTCATAACACTTCCACCCGTACCCTGGAAAAAACTCTGAAGTCAGCGTGTTCACTGCAAGGTCTTTCACGTAACAGAAAAGGCAGGAAGGTAAACAAGCTATTTGTTCCAAATGTCTGAGCACAGGTCACCATGCATCGTTTGTAAGAAAGGATTGTCTGTAGAATTTGCAGGCAGACTGGCCATAAGCGGGTGACCCGATGTGCCCTTTGGAGAAAAAACTAATGATACCAGTGTGAGTGAGGTGTGGCTGTCCAGTGTGAACGTGTAGAGAGGAAGCAGAACAGCTCCCGTACTGATGAGGAGCGAGATGACGAGAGAGGAGGAGAGCGGGCAGTCCAGGGGCGTCCTGGGAACGCCAGACGACTCTCACCTCTACCCTCCAGGTTCAGTCTGTTACGTCGCACAGGTCCGAGACGCGAAGCGGCCCCGCTCCTGGGAGAGCACCAGTCCCAGGGAGGTGAAAGGAAGGACAAAGCAAAAAAAAGGAACACGGGCCAAGATTACCGTAAGTCACCCCTTTAAGTGCTAAAATCTGACAAGAAGGCGATACAGATGGTGAAGCATTGCAATCCGTGGAATGACCGGATTTCGACCTTGCTGATGTTACGGACTATGGCCTGGAATGTTGTATATTTGGGTATGTTCGGTTACTGTAAAGAAAATTTGCACTCATAAAAATTCCATATTATTCATGGATAAAATACGCATATGTTCTATTAATGTGAGGGCTTGAAAAATAAATTTAAAAGAATTCAGTTTTTCACTATTTAAAAGGTCAGAAATTTGATATAGTATGTCTCCAAGAGGCGCACATAACAACTAGTGATTTATTGATATGGGAAAAAAAAACATGGGGGGGACAAATTTTTACAACGAAGGCACAACAGAGATCAAGGAGAAGTTATTTTTAATAGCTAACATTTTGATGGGGAAGTTAAATTAGAAAATGCAAACAACAGAATTTAGTAGTTCAGTTAACTGTAATGATTATAGTTTCAATGTTGGAAACGCGTATGCGCCTATAACTCGAGAGAAAAAATGTTGTTCATGAAAAATTTACAAGAAACGTTAATGAATTTAGTGAAAACAATTTTCTTCTAGTTGGTGATTTTAACTGCGTTCTTAACAATGAGCTAGACATTGTATCAGGTCATGCCCATGCTGATCCCAGAAGTTAGAGCATTTAACCATACTGTTGCTACTCTACAACTCACAGACATGTGGGAGAGCATTTCATAAAGCGAAAAAGACTTTACTTGGTCTCGAGCAATCCCTTTATTGCCCGTCGCTTAGATTACTGTTTTTTATCTGAGGGAATGCTACAGTTCAGTGTTTTGTGTGAACACACCAATTTTCCTCACTCGGATCACAAAGCGATATCATTAGAACTCAACAGCAGCGATTTCAGTCGTGGTCCTAGTTATTGGAAATTTAATAATAGTTACTTAAAGGACCCAGTATTTGTTCAAAAGATGAATGATTTATTAGACAGAGAATTATAGTCTTCCAGACTCAAACTCATATATGTATACATGGGAATTATGTAAAAAAAATTAGAGTTTTTTTGTAGTGATATGGGAAAATTCTAGCCAGTAAAAGAAAAATGATGAAAAGAATTAGAGTTTGAAATCTTGGAAGTTGAAAAACAAATGATTCATAACGTTACGAGTAAAGACAAACCAAGAACAATATTTGATATTAAAACAAAAGTTAGAATTACTACAAGCATACAAAGCAAAAGGTGCGCAGTAAGAGCACGAATTAAGTGGATTGAAGAGGGTGAACGTAACACTAAATACTTCTGCAGTTTAGAAAAAGCAAGAGGAAAGAAGAAAGTCATCACAAGGTTGTGTAGAGACACAGGGGAAGTAATAACAGACCAGCGACAAATTTTAGAAGAACAGGTAACATTCTATAAAAAATTGTATAGTCAGCCGGTAGAAGTACACAACGTTAGTGAATCTGTTGATGTATTCTTAGAAAACGAAACCATTCCTTGTTTGGATGAAAATGACGTTGCTAGTTGCGAGGGTATGGTTATACTGATGAACAACAAACGCCTTAAAAAAGATGAAAAATGGATCAGCGCCAGGGAGCGATGGAATAACTATTGAGTTTTTCAAATTTTTTGGAATAAAATAAAAGTTTTCTTAACAAACTCGTTTGTGGATCTTTTTGATATAGGAGAACTAGCATATACCCAAAAGCAAGGCCATAATAACATTGTTACACAAAGGGAAAGAACTTGAAAGAGACAAGCTGACTAATTGGAGACCTATAACTCTGACAAACACTGACTACAAGATACTGGCCAAAGTATTGGCAGAAAGACTCGGAAGAGTCATCCACAAATTAGTTAACGACGACCAAGTAGGATATATCAAAGGCAGAAACATTGCTACAATTATACGATCAATAGATGATACAATCAATTACCTTAACCAAACAAATAAAGTGGGTTACTTACTGGCAGTTGATTTTTCAAAAGCCTTTGATTCAGTGTCAAAAGATTTTCTGTTGCATGCTTTTAAAGTTTTTGGTTTCGGGACTGAATTTAGAAAGTGGGTTTCCATTCTGACAAGAACCCTGCTAGTTCAACAAATCATGAGGGATGGATATCTGAACCGTTTAATCTTTCTTGTGGAATTAGACAAGGATGCCCTTTTTCTCCATTAGCCTTTGTTCTGGCAGTAGAGTTGTTAGCAATTAAAGTCAGAAATAGCTCTATATCTGGCATCAGCGTCCCAACACTGTGCCAGATAATAATCCTTTAAAAATTAAACAAATGGCGGATGATACAACCCTATTTCTTAGTGATAAAAGAGACATGGTCAAATCTATAGAAATCTTTACAACATTCCAAAGTTTCTCAGGTTTAAAAATTAAATATACAGAAAACGAAAGTCTTACCCATGGGAAGGCAGATAGAAAACCAGAACTTCCTTTCACCACAGTTGATAAAATAAAGATATTAGGAATTTATTTCCAACGTGATAGGATGGCCAGGAATATTGAAGATAAATTGGAGTAATAGAATTTATCAAATGAATAAATTGATCAGAGAATGGAGTAAACGGGATATCAGATACAGGGTAAGATTGTTGTAATAAAAACGTTTTTACTTAGTCAGTTTCTTTATGTCATGCAATCCATAGGACTCCCAGACTATGTACTAAACAAAATTAACTTAACCTGTACAGATTCCTGTGGAAGAAAAGATTTAACATAGAAAAAAGCTTTCGAAAAAGTGAAAAGAAAAGTAATGGAAGCAAGCGTGGAGGAAGGAGGACTTAATATGATTAATCTGAGTAACTTTCAAACTATTTGTACTTACAATGGGCGGGCAAACTCTTTAAAGCCACCGAACAAGAAAACTGGGCATTAATACCCAGATGGCATTTACAACACCTCGCAAAGACAGGTGTTTTTTGTATAAACTGCAGAGCTAAAGACTTAAAGAGTTAAGTTTAGTTCGTAATGAATTCTGGAAAGATGGTTTTGCAGTTTATCTAAACACAAAATACTAATAAAACTTAACGATATCGACAAAAACAATTTCACAGTCAACAGATTTTTTAATAATAATCTAATTCGTTATAAGAATCGGGTATTATATTTCAAAAACTGGGTAAAGAACGACGTTGAGCAAATTAAAGATAAATTCATAAAAGAGAAAATAGATTACTGTCTTTAGAAGAAATGCAGGAAATGGTTGGCCAGAACAGAGCCCTTACATTGTTCAGTACAATGCTGTGATCAACTCCATACCAGCTCAGTGGATCCAGTGGATCAGTCAGGTGAAAGCAGGATCTGGACGCTCCCCTGCTTTGCCAGTATGCTAAATGCAAAGCCCAACAAATAAGGAAACTAGTTATGGAACATATGGAAATTCAAACACTACTGCGAATGCCTTCTGGAACAGAAAGTTTGGTATTGACTTAGACAAATCCACTTGGTGTCGAGCCACAGACGTTACAAAGAGGTAAGACTTCGAGTTCCACTGGAAAATACTACACAATATATATCCTACTAATATGCTTAGTAAAATGAAAGTAAAAGACTCAAACAAATGCTCGTACTGTCCTAACACAACTGATTTCATTGAACACTTTTTCTGTGAGTGTCCAATCGTCAAAAATTTTTGGAGATTTATTGAGCAAAAAATTTACTTAGAAACACATGCTCATATTAAATTATCAAACACAGTGTATTGTTTGGCATCAGTAAATCGATTGTTTCGAAGACAATTATCAATGTATCAATTTTATCATATTATTGAGTAAAATGTGTATTAGTATTTTCAAAAAAGACGAACAGGGTATCCCTCTGCAACTAATTTTTGAGAAAGAGTATAATGTCCGAAGGGTTTAAAAGGAAAACTTCCCTGGGTGGGCAGGAGAGTGTAAGTTTCAATATGCTTAGGGGAGGGGGGGGGGGGGGGAGGGGAGAGAGGGGGGGAGGGAGTGGAGAGAAGGGAAAAAAATTACATTGTTCATGCGTTTAATATGAAAAGAGGGGTGGGTGTGGGAGAGGGGAGAGGGGAGAGGATCTCTGCGGGAGAGTTGCGGAGTAGGGGAGAGGGAGGGTTCCGGTTATCTAGGGCGGGGGGGACTGGAGGGGGGGGGGGAGGGGGAGTGAAGGAATACAACTATGCCTGTTGTCTCACTTCCTGGATTTCCTCGCGTCTTCTTGCGGACCTTTCATTTTTCGCTGTAAGGTTGGCTTCATCGGGGAACATCCTATTGGTGAGACGACACATAACAGGCTCTTAATTTCATCTCTACGACGCCGTATTTTCTACTGTCTGTCTGCTCTTTGTCTGTCTGACGGTCTGTCTGTCTGTTGCTCACCACCGCCGCCACCCCTCTCTCTCTCTCTCTCTCTTTTTTTTTTTTTTTTTTTTTCCGGGGGATAGGTGGTGTGTGGCGTGAGTAGCGCTCACGCATTTCGGTAGAGAGATTGAGGGGAGGCGCGGAACATTTGGACCCAGAACACTGTCTCTGTCGTAAGCAAGCTCACTTAGAATCTCCCATTCACAAACACCGCCCCCCCCCCCCCCCCCCCCCCCCCCCCCCCTCCTATTCACACCACCCCTCACCCTTACCACCATAGTTAATTCAGTCACTCATTTTATCGGCAATAAAACAAACTGCGGCGTTACTGAAACACGACAAAAAAGCAGAAGAGCACACAAAACAAAGTGTGAAGTTAGACGATTTAATGCACGACACAAAACAGGACAAGAAATTTTCGGCAAATGCCTTCCTCAGCGACAAAAAAAATACAGACATAAACAGGCACAATACTCCCCTGTGAAGCCAATCTTCTGCTTTTTTGTCGTGACTCATTTTATCGGTTTCTTCCTCTCCCCCCCCCCCCCCCCCCCCCAGCCCCCCGCGCTCCCCCCCCCACCCCTCCCCCCCCCTTGAGGGGGCAGTTGACACACACACCACACAACACACACACACACACACACAACACCACCACATACACCATACACACACACAAAAACGAGTTTGTTATTTATTCTTCAGTTATGAAATGAAATATGACTTACAATAACATATAATGATTGTGACTTACCAAAAAAAAAAAAAAAAAACATCCGTGTTCGCCGTTGGTGTGTGTGTGTGTGTGTGTGTGGGGGGGGGGGGGGGGGGGGGTCCGCCGAGTTATCAACATTTCCACAACATTGCACAGGAAAGAGGGAAGATGGAGCAGGAGTTCTGTTGAAGAATAGTCAATGAAAATAAAAGACAACAAAGGAAGGAAATGCAGTGGACTGATTAAACAATAGATGATGTGAGAAATAGAGGATGCGGTTGAGAGGGAAAGGAAGATAGCTAGAAGTTATGTTGTGAGGTAGATAATGGGAGGTATGGTAGTATGTGTGTTTTGTGGGAGGATATTGTGGGCTGAGATTGAAGTGGTGGGTTGGTACATGCTATTTTAAGGTGATGATGCTATGAGGGTGGGGGGAAGAAGGGGATGGGTTTACGTACTAACTGGGGGAGGCTGAGGGGGAGGGGGAACACATTCACACCTATACACAATCTCTCTCTCTCTCTTCTCTCTCTCTCTCTCTCTCTCTCTCTCTCTCTCTCTCTCTTTCTAAAAAGTAAGTTATTGTATCTAAGTACTATCATTATCTTAATTCTACAATTAACGCTGGCAATGGGATTAGTGATAATAGGACATAATGCTTAGAAGTATAATGGTAAGAAAAAGAAACACCCGAAGGTGCTGGGGAGGACCCAGAGAAGCACTGTCTTCGCCTGCCTTTAGAGCAGTCCTGTACCACCCTTGGAGGCCTGCGCTGTGTTGACGATGGGTACAGGCACGCACAGGACACTCCATTAAGATATTAAGGGACATAACTGCTCCTGAACAGAGGTAAATTAGACTACAGGATGCAGCTCATAACAGCCTTAAAGTAGCATCCCATGGGTGTACCAGCCCGTATTTCATGACTGCAGAGCCACCGGCGAAAAACACCACCCTCCAGCTGCCGAGCACACCCACAGACCCAACCACCCTGCCACGGACAGATGGGATTAGTGATAATAGGACATAATGCTTAGAAGTATTAATGGTTAAAAATGATAATGACGGTAATAACAATGACATCAGTGTTGCTTTAATGATGTAATGGAGAGAACAGATAAATGTCTGTTCTACCCCACTTGCTCCTCCACCAAGTTTTTGGGCGAAAGTGGCCTAAAAGCCGCCTTTTCCTGTTCTCTGACAAGTAAGACTTCAATAACCAAAAAATAACGATTATCTACAAACAAACATACTGTGTAGGGTTATCCGTTTTTAATACTAATTTACTAAAGTTTTCAGATTTTAATTTTTGTTTAATCCTATGTTTTTCTTGGTCATTTTCAATAACATCATTTTCACGCAAACATTCATCAAATGCATCTTTGTCTTTCATGTGAAATAAAACTACAGTCTTTAACTGCTCTCTAAAGTCTTTTAAAACCGAGTTATATTTTTGACATAAAATCCACACATTATCCCAGCATGTCTTCCACTGAAAGCAGTTTTGACAAAGTGTTTCTCTTTTTAACTATGTCTCTTTCTGCCGAACAGTCATCTATAATAAATAGTGTCTGCGTTCCTTCAAACAATCTATAAAAACTGTTCTAAACACTCACTTAGTTTATTGCTAGGATCAACTAAATATATTTCATCATCTGTCCATATAAACCTATTATGATATGCTTTGTTCCATTTAAGTGTTGGACAGAAAATCACAATATGATTAAAATTATAACGATAAACTGTTTGTAACAGGTTGAGGATAAATATTGTTTTTCCACAACCAGTTTGTCCACAATTAATGAACAATGAGGGGTTTTTGTCATAAAGTTTAACTGCTCCATAGTTTTATAACAGAATTTAATCTAATCCAGTTTTATTTTTATCATGCCTCTCAAATGATCCGAACAATCAGTTCTGAAGAT
>CM031613.1:2043370-2050870 GCA_018398815.1 Conus ventricosus
TTTGTGTGTGGGTGTGTGTGTGTGTGGGGGGTTTTGGTTGTGGGGGTTGGGGGGGGGTGGGTGGGGGGGTGGGGGGGGGTTTTGGGGTTTATTTGTGTGTGCGGGGCGCGCGCGATTTTGTGTGTGTGGTGGGTGGTGTGTTGTGGTGTGTTGTGTGTGTGTGGTGGTGTGTGTGTGTGTGGTTGGTGTGTGTGTGTGTGTGTGTTGTGGTGTGTGTGTGTGTGAGACAGAGAGAGAGAGGGTAAATATTTTTGGTTTGGTGTATGTGTGTATATTGGGGTGTGGTGGTGTGTGTTTTGGTTGTGGGTGTGTTGCGGCGTGATGCGTGCGGGGTGCGTGCTGCGTTGTGCGTGCGTGCGTGTGTTCGCCGCGGGGCGCGCGCGCGCGCTCGTGTGGTGTGTGTGTGTTGTGTTGTGGGGTTTGTGTGTGTGTGGGGGGGTGGGGTTTGTGTGTGTTGTGTGGGTTGGTGTGGGTGTGCTGGTGCATGTGCTTTAGTCATGGACTTTTGAAAACCCTTCGAATTCGTTTGTTTTTTACCCCACAACTCACGAGTTTCCCCAAAAGAAAAAAAGGGGGCAGCAGCACAGCAGGAGTGGGGGCGGAAATAGCGGCAGAGAAATCACTTTAGGGTGGGGGGATAGTTAAAACTGGGGGGACAAAACACGATATAACCTTAAAGAGAACAGGCATGTGAAGGGGAATTGAAAGGACGCGAGCTTTGGGGACATCAAGACTATCGGGACTGCCCCCCCCCCCCCCCCCCCCCCTCTTCCTTCAGGGTCAGGTGATCTTTAATCGCATTGTTTTTCTCTGGGTAGGAGAATCTTTCGTATGAATTTTAAAGGAGTTTTAAAAATTTGATTTTCACACAGTTTTTTTTGATAATGTGTGTGTGTGTGTGTGTGTTGTGTGTGTTGGTTTTGTGTGGGTTTTTTTTTTGTGTGTGTGGTGTGTGTGTGTGTGTGTGTGTTGGTGTTGTGGTGGTGAGGGGGGGGGGGGGTGTATGTGCATGTATAGTGTGTCCGATGGTTTTGGTCTGTTTTCTGTTCATGTTTGGGTTTTTTGCGTGTGCTTTGCATCTCTCTCTCTCTCTCTCTCTCTCTCTCCTCTTCTCTCTCTCTCCTCTCTCTCTCTCTCTCTCTCTCTCTCTCCCTCTCTTCTCTCTCTCTCTCTCTCTCTCTTCTTTCTTTCTTTTTTTTCTCTCTGCTCTCTCTCTCTCTTTTTGGCCGGTTGTATGAGCGAGTGATGAGTGAGTGAGTGTGATGTGGTGTGGTTGTGTGTGTGTGTGTGTGGTGTGTGGGTGTGTGTGTGGGGTTGTGGTGTGGTGTGTGTGTTGTGTGTGTGTGTGTGTGTGTGGTGGTGGGGGCGTGTGTGTTGGTGGTGTGTGTTGTGTGGGTGTATTTGGGGTGGGTGTGTTGTGGTGTGTGTTTGTGTGTGTGTGTTTTTTTGTGTTGGTTTTGGGTGTGTGTGGGGTGTGTGTGTGTGGTGTGTGTGTGGGTGTGTGTGTGTTGTGTGTGTGTGCAGCACGCGCGCGGTATTTGGGGGCGAGTTTACGTTATTTATATGTGTGGGTCTTCTCCTCTCTCTCTCTCTTCTCCTCCTCTCTCTCTTCTTCTCTCTCTCTTTTCTTTCCTCTCTCTCTTCCTCTCTCTTCTCTCTCTCTCTCTCTCTCCTCTCTCCCCTCTCCTCTCCCTCTCTCTTTCCTCTCCTTTCCCCCTCTCCTCTCTCTCCCTCTCCTCTCTTCCTCTCCTCTCCTCCCTCTCTCCTCTCTCTCTTCCTCTCCCCTTTCTTTTAAAACTATGGGTCATTTCTCTCTCATTTTCTCATTTCTTTTCATTCCCTTTAATCAAACTTCATCCTCCGGGGGTTCCCCCCCTCCAAATTCACCTTTCTTTTTTTTTTGTTTTTTTTTAAATTTTTTTTTTTCCCATCTCTATTCCCCTTTTAAGCAGGAAAGCGTGGAAAATTTAACAGGGGGGCGCCTTTCTCCTTTTTTTTTGGAGGGGGGCTGTTTGGGAGGAGTTTGGATTTTTCCCCGGTGTTCAAATTTCGAAAGGGAGTTCAATAGGAAAAGGTTTGTTTTGTTTTTTAAATTTTTTTTTTTCGGGATCTGTTTATGGGGGGCCGCTGGGGGAAAAACCCCCCCGGGGGTGGTCTGAAAGCTGGGGTTGCGCGGGTGGATTTTAGTTTCAGTGGTTTTTAAAGATTTTAAAGTCGGGGAAAAGGCAGGGGGTGAGTTAAAATTTTTCGTAAAAAATGTTTGAAATTTGGGGGGGTAGGGGTGCGAGTTAATTTGTTAGTTGGGAACTGGGGAAGTTTTTAATTTGGGGGGTCAGAGGTTTAGGTGGTTCCATTAAGAAGGAAATATTGAGGGAGGGGCGGTAGTTTGGGGAAAAAAGATTTTTGGGGGTTTGGCAATTTTGTTATTTTGAATACTGTGTGCAAAAATGTTGGGTTTTAAAAAATAATGTGATTAAAGGGGTTTTGTAAAAGTAAATTTGGAACTTGTATTTTTTGAGTCTGTTTAATGTTGGAGTGACAGCAGCGATTTTTGGGGAAGTGAAACTAATTTTTTTGTCGGGGTGGAAAAACCAAGGGGGAGAGTGACTTTGAAATTACCAGTATTATAAAAAGTCGGGAGTGTTAGTGTTTCTTCTTTTAAAAACAGAGTAAAAACAAGGTAAAAACCCGGCCCGTGCATTTGTGGGGGGCCTGCATTTTTTAAAAATTTTGTTGTTGTCTCAGTAGTAGAATGGGCAGTTAAAGGGTTTTAAAATTTTGGATAATAGTAAAAAATTTTTAGATTTGGTTTTTGGAAAAATTTTATTTTTCAGGGGTGATTTTTATAGTCTTGTTGTTGAAATTTTTTTATACTATAATGTTTTTATTTGCCACAAGAATTGAAAGGAAAAGAATGAGGGTTCAAAAGAAAGGGAAACAGGGAAAATTGAATTGAAGGGAAAAAGAAAAAAAGGGAAAAATTAAAAGGGAAAATGAGAAAATGAATTAAAAGAAAGAGAATTGAGTTGCAGGAAACTCTAAAAAATCATAAAAAAGAGAAATATGCTGAATATAAAAAACAAGCAGAAGCTTCTGGCTCAGCTCGTACCCGTCCCAAATCCCTTACTTTGATGACAAGACAAATGAATATTGAAAGTTACCTGTTTCAGATGAACAGCAGGCCAAAATTGTGGATGGGAAACAGGGATGATTGGCATCAATTCCTTCTGGATGTTTGAAGGGAAAGGCTTTGACGTATTATTAATGAGCTGTAAGCCCTCTCACCAAAATAGAACGATCAAAGAGTTGAGTGAGCATTTGTTGGAGCGCTTTCAGTCAAAGGAAGGATACTCGTGAGAAATTCGCACTGTTAAGCCGAACAAAGTGAGACCTTCCCAGTATTTTTTTTGTTAAGTGGCACCGCTTTTTCATACGTTGGATAGACTTGACATGAGTTCAAAACTCTTTTGAAGTCTTTTTTTTTGATTTGTTGATCACTGAACAATTACGTCGTCATGTTTCTGCAAAAGGTTGGTAGCCTTTATGAAGGAAACTGGTTTACAGCTGTGAAAGATTTTCGTTGAGAAGGCAGAAAAGGTACAGAGAAAGTACATAATAGAGAAACCTTGGACGTGAGGAAAAAGTTCAACCCATTTTTGCACACGCTTCTGTGTCAGGAATCCACCAACCAGTGTGATTCCCAGATATTCTAGAGAGGATGTGGGGGTTAACCGTGGCTACGCGGTCACCCAAGTAAATCTTATTTTCAAATACCAGAGGGTCAGAAACCTCTTTCCGTGTTGAGACAGGAAAGAACACATGACAAAAACAAAGCATTGTCAACACACACCAACAGAATTGCCAACTACCAGCACAAGTCCAAAGAAAGGCAGAACATGCCTCCTGTGTGGTGACAGTAAGCACCTTCAAAAAGACTGTGATCGAAAAACCAATGCTGAAATCACAGATAGGCTCCATCGGGTTGTCTGTACTACATTCAAGCCTGCCCAATGAAATTCAACATGTCAGGGTAACAGGTGAATGGACAGGAAGCTACTGTCATGCTTGGATACAGGTTGCTTCTACAGTAGAATTCAGAAATCATTATTTCAAAAGAACATAAGTGGATGAAACAATCTCCTGTACCATGTTAGTTGGTGAAACTGTTGATTTTCCTGTGCTTAGTCATTCATTTATGTGTCCTAGTTTTTTTATTCTGGCTAGTGGTCAAAGCTTGTGTTGTTTGATAAACCTGTTGTGTTATGATTTTGGTCGAATACTGGTTGTACATTTGGCTTGTGTTGAAGTTGCAGCACATGCTGTCACAACGAGAGCACAAACAAAGACTGACAAACCTTTCCGACCTTTGTTGACAGCCAACGTTCCCACAAATGGACCGTTTTCAGCTGACAAAGTGACTGATTTTACAGAAAGGTGACAGCTCATTGGAATCATTGTTTCCAAAATCGGACAACCACCCAGGAAAGAAAGGGACTGAGTTGTTTATTTGTGGTCAGAATGGCTTATATGTACCGCTCAGTGATAGACAGAAAGGATTGTGGCTGGCAACCTTGTGGTCCCCCAAAGAGTTGCGACCGTCCTGTCCCTCTTGGCAGCTCAGACGGGCTGTAGAAGTGGGCATATGGCCAGCCAACAGTACCTAGCAAAAGAAATTCACACCCGTATTTTTTCTGGCCAGGATATCACTGGGATATAAAGGAATACAGTCAGGCCTTGAAATTTGCCAGAAGACCTATCCCAAAGGGCAAAGTTCCGCCAGCTCCTTTTGCAATCAGTTTTCCTGGTGAACGAAAACCATTCTCTAGAGTCGAGTGGATATTGTCGGTCCACTGGGCCTTTGTCCTACTTCCATTTGCCGATACATTCTCACATGTGTAGACATGGCACACGAGATATACCCGGAGTCATTTCCCCTCCAAGACCATTACGACCGAAGCGGGAGCGAACGCTTTTTTTGTTTGTGATCTTCCTTGGTCGCACTGGTGTTCCCCATGAAAATTTTAGTCAGACCAAGGACACAATTACACCTCAATATACGAAGAGGAATTGTTGAGATAAGTTGTGTGTCTCGCAACTTCATTCCCACTCCTTTACCATCACCCAGACAAATGGATTAGTGGAACGATTAAAATGTCACACTAAAGACCATGCTAAGGAAATTGATGATGACAAAACCAAAAGATTGGGATCGTTACCTAACAGGTGCGCTTATTGCGTACAGGGAGAATCCGCAAGAAGCCACAGGTTTTTTCCCTCCTTTCCATATATTGTATGGCAGAGTACCCCAGGGTCCTACCCAACTCTTGTATGAATCATGGACGAGGTGGAAAAGCCAGAACACAGTGTACCAACAACCACACGACAAGTCGTACATTTTTGGGCATGGCAGGATATTATCGTCCGGTACATACCGCACTTCTCAGCACAGTGCACCTTTGGTGGATTTGACAAAGAGAATGTGTCCAAGCAAGGTGAAGCTGGTCACCTCGGCTGTCAAACTGCGTTTGACACAGTGAAAGCGAACTATCGCAAAGTCCTGTCGTGGCATATGCCGGACTTTGCGCACAGACCTTCCATTGTGCGCCCTGATGCTTCATCAGTGGCTAGTGGGCGGTTTTTGCTGCAGTCCAAAGAAGGGCAAGTGCACCGCTATCCATACGCAAGCAGGAGGCTCCTGGACAAGATGACAAGGTACTTCAACAATTGAGCGGGGGAAGAGCCTTGCGTCTTATCTGGGGCCGTGGAAAATTCCCAAGGCTATCTGTTGGTCTCACTTCATAGTCGAGACGAGATCACAAACCGATTCTGTCTTGGAAAACGCTAAAAACCGACAAATGCGCGTGTTTTGCGCTGGGGCCTCTTGCACTGCAATGATTAATCATTTTCAATTTATGCCCAATCCCAGGGGCAAATATTATTAGCGGAAGTTTTTGTCTCGTCTGGTGGAGTGAGGGTCATGCGGATTGCGTATGCTTGTATCATAGCATTAAACTTGTTATTGGAGAGCAGTTTGAGGGATGTGCTGTGAGTTGGGATTGATGACGAACCAGCTGATGGAAGACCTATCTTCCCTCGCTGCAACTCCGAACTGTCATCCATCCAAGTACAAGTTTACTATCACACGTGTACGTTGACATATTCAAGGCCACGTCCCAGGGTTGTGTCTCGTACTACGGTGAAATAAACTTTTCCTAAAAGCAGTTTTTACAAGGGCGTGAAAAGACAATATAAAACATTTGGAATGAAAAACATTTCAATCAACGTTTGACTCCGGAGGATTTCAAAACGTGCGAACAGACAATATGACTCAATAGGATGGAAAAATTGACAGGTAGAATTAGAATATATATGTGATTATTAATTATAACCTTATTTTATCTAGATAGGGACCGAGGGACCTTTCGGACGATTTGTGGGATGCGTTGATGCAACATCAGGGTGTAACCTTATGACGGGGTCATAGAGAGTTCTTGAATATTTGGTATTCGAGTTACTTTTTTGTATCCAAGTCCTTGACAGGTGGTCTAGCGAACTAATGTTAATTCTGCCGAGAATTTTTCATTAAATGTATAGAGAAATAGGAAAAATACACTAAAGGGGATTGACATATGAAAGACGGGGGACTAGTCATTATTGAAGTGTGGTACACAATTTATTAACCTTGGTGAAGATATTTTGAAGCTCTTACATCAGTGGACTTTCCCTAAATGTATAAAAACACCTAGTTTGGAGCCATCCTTCAGAGGAACGATATTCCTCCGTCGGTTGCTGGTCTTTTTCTTCTAACAAAAAAAAATAATAATAATAGTTTTTTTTTTATTTTATTATTATCCTCCGGGAAGGGGGTGATTTCAGAAAGTTGTTAGTGATTAGTTTTAAAGTTTTTTAGTATTTTGTTAAAATTTCCGCATCCTCTGGAAGATGGCCTGTGGAGAAGCCGAGGCAATGCGTAGAATAAACAGGCAGTGTGGACCGTGTTCGTCCTTTTCAGAATGTATGGAGGTGTGGGCTTGCTTTGGTGAGTATAGTTCGGATTTAGAGGTTTCAGTTGTAGTTCTATCGACTTATGAGGTTTAAGATAGTTTTCGAAATAGGAACCAGAAGTTTTGTTAGGTTCTAATATATTTAATCCAGCTTTTCAGCATCATGTTTGATAGCAGGGCGCCGCTGTTGAACACCGCGTGGCTTGAGGTGAAAACTGAATGTCATGGAAGCTTGCGCGAGCTGGACTTTGTAGTTGCGAGGGGTGGTGTATGAACAAGAATAGAATGTCGGATAATTGAGCATGGGATCAAGATCCTAAATTGATTCGTAAAAATGTTCGAGTAATTGGGAGAAGCGAGGCGGCGAGTTAATTTGTTAGTGGGAACTGGGGAAGTTATTATTTTGGTTGGAGTCAGAGGATAGGTGAGGTTCTAGTTACAGTCAGGGAAAGTAGTTCGTTAGTGAGTTCGGCTAGTTTAGAGAATAAAGTAATGT
>CM031613.1:2056379-2061379 GCA_018398815.1 Conus ventricosus
AAAAATGAAAATTTTACAAACACAATAGTTTCCAAATAAATTTTTTAGTACAATTTACCGTTATACAAAATGAGAACCATTTTTATTAAACAGTTTTTAAATGTTATGTTAGCATCAATACCGTTTATTTAAAAATGCGCTTTAGCTTGTCTCAAGCCAGCTCCCAACAATCACGCGTGATGAATTGTTTGCTTCGGCCAACTTTCAACAATGCAGCGCCATTTATTAGATAAGGAACCATCTCATCAATAGTCAAACACGTATTAAAACTAGCTGTATCTTTGTCAACAATATTGCCTTCAACGTTTTTCATTTCCTTGAGCCAACAAACCTTCAAGATACACAATTCTGTTCTTTGGTAAACCGGTTACACACCCACAGCACAGTAAAACGCGTCGTGCTTGTCCAGCAGTCAGTGGAAGAATGTGTGGGGTAACCTAGTCATGTGAGCGCCCGCTGATTGGCCGGGCTGTGTGTGTGTGTGTGTGTGTGTGTGTCACAGCGCCATCACGCGGCAGTGTTGATAGCAAAGAAGATTCTAGAAAGCTGATGTAATATGTTGTAATCGAGCAGGCTGGGCGGGAAGGAGTGGGGGTAGGGAGGAGGTGCGGCAGTATTGATTTTTTGGCCTCAGTGTGTGTGTGTGTGTGTGTGTGTGTGTGTGTGTGTGTGTGTGTGTGTGTCTGTCTGTCTGCCCGCCTCTCTGTCTGTCTGTCTGTGTCTCTGTCTCTGTCTGTCTGTCTGTCTGTCTGTCTGTCTGTCTCTCTCTGTTGCGCGCGCGCGCGTGTATGAGTGTGGTGTGTGTGTGTGTGTGTGTGTGTGTGTGTGTGTGTGAGAGAGAGAGAGAGAGAGAGAGTGTGGTGGGCGGTTATATATAGCTGTTTCTGTTTTAAAACCGCGTCATTCCAATCGCCAGTAGTTCACAAAACTTGCCAGCATTAACCGCTGCTTTACGAGCCGCTTCAATCATTTTTCAAAGTATCTTATATTTTCATGTAAAGCATTCTTTTCTTCCTCTGTCCACAATTCCGTTGGTGTTGCAGCAGTAATGGGAGATTTTGAGCTTGTTAGAAAGTTGTAGCTGATTCCATGTCTTCCACACAATTTAATCTATAAAGCTGTTGAAAAAGTATTTGTGATTCAAAAACTTTTTCTAACTTAGAATCCACACTGTCTTCTAAAACTGCAGCTATATTTTGTGCCATATGCAAACTCACACCACCACAGCACTGGGAGAAATAAACAACCCAAGTGCTGGGCAGGTAGGCCGGCAACTAGCAATTAAAAGCTTACCCAGAGCAGGGTCGTTGACACCGCCCTGACAGAGTTGACAGTACTGAAAAGAGAGCCGTGGGAACAGACACCGTTTGTATATGAAGCGCGTTCAGTCACGGCTGCTTTTCCCCTACGTTACTCTATGGGACGTGTTCAGCCGCGGCTACTTTCCCCTACGTTACTCTATGAAAACTTTAGTAAATTAGTATTGAAAACGAATAACCCTACACAGTATGTTTGTTTGTAGATAATCGTTATTTTTTGGTTATTGAAGTCTTACTCGTCAGAGAACAGGAAAAGGCGGCTTTTAGGCCACTTTCGCCCAAAAACTTGGTGGAGGAGCAAGTGGGGGTAGAACAGACATTTATCTGTTCTCTAATGGTGTTGATGAAGATAACAGTAAAGGTAATGATATGATGAGAGTGATACAGTACTAATGGTTTTAAGTAATATAGGTAGGATGATATCAGGTGGAAAGGAGCTGAAATGCTCAATGAACAACAGCAGACAGTACTAGAATGATGATAATAATGATAGTAGCAATGGTAAGTGCAGTAACACTAGCGGAAACAAAGGCGCCAGGAAAGGAAAGGAAACGACCAACGATAAAGGAGCTAGCATTCTATTTAGTGTGTGTGTGTGTGTGTGTGTGTGTGTGTGTGTGTGTGTGTGTGTATCTTTCCCGCCACGAGACTGGGCCCCTGTAGGCGTTGAGGGTGTTGCAAACCCTTTTGAGCTCTTCGCGTTTATTTATTGGCGTGGGAAAGGTAAGCTGAATGAGTCAATGCTATTAATAGAATGGCCACACTCCACAATTTAGATTTTTTTGCATGCAAGCACTATGCAAGCCATGTCAGCGTTTTTCGGGCGTGAGTTATCACAAACTACTTGGTCTTCTTATCGACAATAATTTATCCTGGTCGAATCTCGACTTTATCAAAACAATATATCGGAAAAAGTCTTTCAGCTTAATAGAATCAAACATTTTTTGGATCAACACACTCGGAATGTTTTTTTTTTCATGCTTATAATCAAAGTGATGTGGATTATGCTTCAACCTGTTGGGATTTAGCTAGTAAAGCCTCCTTAAGGTATCTTGAAAGTCTCTACAGACGCTGTCTCAAACTTATGCTTCTTAAATCTTCCTCTCTGGAAATAAGTGATTATAAAGAACTAAACATCTTGCCTTTTGAATGTCAATGTATCTTCAATAAAGCTACCATTCTATCTCCGAGAGAAATTTCCCGTACGAGAGTTGCGTAACAAAAGCACAATATTTATCCCTCGTCCAAGAACTGGTCTCTTTATGATGTCTCTTATCTATTCAGGTGGGACAATATAGAATGAAATCCCAGAATACATCACACACACAAAATTATCGTTCAAAAAAGCATACCACAGATATTTAATGGAAAAGTTATAAATGGTTGGTTTCTTTCAGTTAAGACCTGAATTTAAATATATAATACTTACCTTCTCTTTTACAACCCCCCCCCCCTCTCTCTCTCTGTCTGTCTGTCTCTCTCTCTCTCTCTCTCTCTCTCTCTCTCTCATCTCTCTCTCTCTCTCTCTCTCTCTCTTGTGTACCTTCTATGTTAATGTTAAATGCCATGCCTTGCTTTCTCCCTCCCGCTTCCTTTCTCTCCTCACTCTGTCTCTCACTGCTAATTTTTGTTAACTCTCTCCCCCCCCTCTCTCTCTCTCCTCTCTTCCCTCTAATGCCCCACCCCCCACCCCCGCCCCCATCCCCACCATCTCCCACCCCTTCTGTCTGTGTTCACTCTTGTTCATTAGTTTTGTTTCATTTGGTATTATTATATTTCAGAATTTGTATCTTTTTTCTTTCTTTTCTTTCCTTTTGGCCCTGGAGGGCTGGGTGTAAAAAAAATAGCAGTTATGCTTACTCCATTACCCTCTGAAAATAAAATTCGTCCGTTCTCTCTCTCTCTCTCTCTCTCTCTCTCTCTCCTCAGTGTCATTATTCAATGCCCACCTTCAACCCCCACCTTAGCCCCCTCCTCATCCCCCTCTAGTCCTCCGTGTCAGTCGGGCTTGATCATTCAAACCCACTGGACTCTACACCGCCAACGGCCATACCACGTTGAAAGCACCGGTTGTCGTCCGTCTGCACACCATGATAACACACACGTGCCACGCAGACGCCAAGAGGGGCAGAGAATTTTGACGTAACCGCAGCGCGAGTTATCAACACGACTCTCCCTTTCCTTATCTGAGCGCGCGGGTTTCGCTCATCCCCCTCCCCCCCCCCCCCCCCCCCCCCCACACACACACACACACACACCCTCCCCCGCTCTCTGCATTAGAGAGGCTGCCAACCCCCATCGTTTAGCCTTTCCCTTCCCCTCTCTCCTCCACTCGCTTGGTGTCGTCTATTCGCAACGTGCCGGTGATAAGAGAGAAGACAGTCATCTTAGTGGTTGCAGGTTTCTTTGCTACTAATGACCAAAGCTACGATACGTACACGTGTGATGACACTCGCGAATAGATATCACGACAACCATGCACATGTGTGTCTGAAATAACGCCACGCTTCCGATTTTCACTCGAGAACTTGGTATAATTCTAAGCTATCTCCACCAAATTTTATGACTTTGTTGTCAAACTATAGTCCTATATCTGTGCAATTTTTTTTCTTCTGCGCCACCTCAGAGGCAGTGCACCCACGCCGCTCATTCCGACACCCCGTCCACAGCCACAGCCCGGTCGGCCCCGGCACAGCCCCGGCACCAGCAATCCACAGGGAGCAGTCAATGTCAAGTCGTCAAGAGGCAACCCACCGGAGGAGACACTGCACTGCTGCCGAGTCACTTCGGTGGTGTTCAGTGGCGCCTGTTCTGATCTAACATACGCAGGACACCACCTACTAAGCCCCTTACTGACGACAATAATTGCTTAGTCGCCCTCCCTCCGGAGGGCGCCACCACGTCCGTCCATCGACAGCCCCCATGGACTCGCCGATACCGGTGACCCCGACGGAACCAAACCAAGGCCACAGACGTGGAGAGGACATCGAAATTGAGGTCACCATGAGAGCAGGACATGAAGGGCCACAGAATCTGAGACTTTTGTTTTTCATGCTAATCGATGAGAATGAGGATGATTAAGATGATGCCACGGATTTCCATTTCGGTCTGAGACTACTTGACAGGGCTGTACTCTACGCTTCCTTTCATAATATATCCCGGCGTCAACCAGGCCCGAGAGATACAGGCACCTGCAGTGTTGGTCATGAAATTTGAGCAACACTCTCAGAAACGCATCCATTAAATGGATGAAACTCGACTGTGTGGTCCCAGTCTTCCCAACTGAGTCCACAGCAACTCAGCTCTGGGTAGGAGCTGGTCGGGGCAGAAAAACCCACATGACTTCTGATGGGATTCGAACCCACGACCTCCCAGCCGAGAGTCCGCGACGCTAACCACTTCGCCACGGCGGCTGGTTGTGCAAAAAATTGTTTGTTTTTATTGCTAAACAAAGGAGGAAGAATGTGTACTACGTCGTGGGTCTGGCCACTCATGCGTTCTAAAGACAAACAGTAAACAAAAACTGAACCGGCCCATTACGTCGTGGGTCTGCTCAAACCCACGACGTACTGGGTCGGTTCCTTTTTTGGTCTGAGCAGACCCACAGCAATACAAATAGATCTGCCTCGAGAGGGATCACGATCGTTCCCTCATGTAGCTAGTGAAGAGTGTTCATATTGA
>CM031613.1:2066379-2088879 GCA_018398815.1 Conus ventricosus
GTCCCTTGCGGATTCATTCCAAGAACTTGCCTCAGCACTTGTGTCTTAGAGGATATCTTTTTATATTTTTTACTTTTCACAAGAAAATGTAGTTTGTTTTGCTCTTTTATGATTTTCTTTTGCTTCTTAGATGGCACCTTTGGTTGGTTTTTTGAAAACTCAACAAACATACTACGGTATTGCACACCAACCTTTTCTGGGATTGTATTCTTCTTAAAACTGAAAAGGCAGAGGAGTCAAATTACCACTTTCCGCGGTCACTGAGGAGAAAACCACCAAGTTTCGAAATATCGGTATATGACCAGGAGTTATATGTTAGTGAGTTTCCCTCCCTATTGGAGGATGTCTCACCCTTGGAGAATATAAGCTTGCTGAAGGCTCATTTTGAGAAGCATTTATTTTATTTTCCCCATTCACCCACTCAAGCACATACTGTTAGTTAGGCGGAATCATCTACCACTGCAGATATGAATGCGTATCTCCCCCTATTTCTTCAATCTAAGACATAAGAGCAAGCTTTGTTTATAATTCAATATTTCTTGCAGTCATTGCAACACCAAGCTGCTCTGTAAGTTGCTGGAACGGTGCGGTACTTATCCTTGGAATTTATTAGTTTGTTATATATATATATATATATATATTATATTAATACCATTTAAAGCACAGTTTGAAAGTCAACATCTGCCAGTTTCAAGGCTGGTTCATGAGGTGATTCCGCCTTGACCAAACACGTCTAGACCCAATCATGACAGACAAGCTCAAGTATTCTGCAATTTGTATATACATCATACATACAAATATACATAATACATACATGCATACGTAGGTACGTACATACCTACCTACTACCTACATATATACATACATACATTGGTGCATGCATGCATGCATACACAGATACATAAATACACACATAATACATACACATTTAAACGTGCATGCGCGTGCATGACACACACACACACACACACACACACACACACACACACACACACACACACACACACACACACACACAGAATCTCGTAGTATATTGTGCAACGACTTTGCCACTTGTAGGACTGTCGTCAGAGCGAGAATAAGAGCTCTCTTAAAACAAAAAATTAAAAAAAGCAAACAAACAAGAAAAGTTAGAGCAAGAGCACCAAAGGATCATCCTGACTCCTCAAAAAGATAACAGCAGAGTACAGTCCCTGACAGCCTGAAGGTAGGGACATGGCTGACAGAAGCAGACAGTGACACGTCATCTCAAGGGTTCGCTCCCTTCTGAGGGTTCAGCCAGACTTGGTTAGTAACGTGAGATGGTTTTCTTTAGAGGTTCCACAATGATTTGTCACCACCTTCACCTGTCTGTACAAATCACGTCTGTGCCTTTCCGGGTCCTACGGCTGCTACCGCTGTGCTCTTTCTCCTGAAGCAGCGACTTGGTGATCTCATAGGGAAATGTCATCCACATTAGTTGTTTTCATTGTTCTCCTTAAAACACTGTACAAAATGTGCATTCCCTCTCTGTGTCTCTGTCGCTCTGTCACTCTGTCTGTCTGTCTGTCTGTCTGTCTGTCTGTCTGTCTCTCTCTCTCTCTCTTCTCTCTCTCTCTCTCTCTCTCTCTCTCTCTCTCTGCACCTGCACACCAACTCACAAAGAGAGAGAGAGAGAGAGAGAGAGAGAGAAGAGAGAGAGAGGGGAGAGAGAGAGAGAGAGAGAGAGAGAGAGAACTAGAGAGAGAAAGAGAGAGAGAGAAAGAGAGAGAGAGAGAGAGAGAGAGAGAGACAGACAGACAGACAGACAGACAGACAGATAGACAGAATGAACTACGCCGTCTCCCAGCACTGATCAATTCTTATTTAACTGAACAAACGAGGAAACGTTTCAAATCCGTTTTGTAGAGAAAGGGAAAAGGTTGAATGAGCATAATGGGTTTCAGAAGGAAGAGTGCACTTCATGAAGGGTCCTTGATATGCAGATGTCCGATTGAAGAAAGTTAAATTGAGAAAATATAGGAACCCTTTTCTCAATTACTATTATGCAGCACAATAGTGTCAAGGATCATTTGGAGCAGTCATAAAGATCTCTCTCTCTCTCTCTCTCTCTCTCTCTCTCTCTCTCTTCTCTCTCTCTCTCTCTCCGAGACAGACAAATAGACAGACAGTGAGACAGACAAAGGAAGAGTGAGAGAGACAGACAGACAGACAGACAGAGAGAGGGGAGACAGACAGACAGACAGAGACAGAGACAGAGAGAGGTCGGAGGGAGAGAGAGCGGAAGTGCGGGCGCGCGCGCGCGTGTGTGTGTGTGTGTGTGTGTGTGTGTGTGTGTGTGTGTGTGTGCGTCTGTGTGTGTAACTTGTCTTGGACTTATATTGCCCGTATGAACAGTCTCTACAATTGTAATAATTCCACATAATTACTTC
Organism: Conus ventricosus; assembly: GCA_018398815.1. Taxonomy (NCBI): domain Eukaryota; kingdom Metazoa; phylum Mollusca; class Gastropoda; order Neogastropoda; family Conidae; genus Conus; species Conus ventricosus. The sequence continues at coordinate 2,068,791 of CM031613.1, forward strand.
CATCTAAAACTGAAACCTCAAATCGAATTTCGTCGTCTACTAGGCGATGTACAATTTCATTCAATTTGATAAAACTTGTCGCGCCACACACAGTGTATAGAAAATTAAATTCTGCTCACCTTGCCAGGGCCCTTGGAATCGGGGTCCTTCCCTTGCTTGGAGCGATTGGAACATGCCGGGGATTGATCTGTTGCCGCTGATGGGCTGCGCGGTCCAGACAGCACGATCTGAAGAGTTCTGACGGCAAGCGTCGAGTTGGCAACTGAAGCGTTGACATCAATGGAGCTATGAGGAAACAGAGTTTGTCGTCAGGCTGTTAGTGGAATTGCAGGACGTGGAGGTTTACAACAACGCACGCGATCTTCAGCGGAATGGATAAATCTGAAGAGAGAGTAGCGGGAGAGAAGTGAGATGGGTGTGGAATACGAATGCCGTAATTTTCTTTACCAAACTCCTATTAACAAGAAGAAATTGTGGTTAATTCAGATGGAAGAAAATACAGTTTGAGTACAAACTGGCGCACTCAATAGAATAGCATCGTTCCTGTCTACTTTTTGAGTGCACTTACGTAATACATGTTGAATTTTTTTTTTAATACAAAAATAACCACATCTGTCCGGAATGCTAGTAACGACAGAACAAGTTGAGGAAACAAAGAGAAATTGAGACAATATTTACTCGCCCATTATTCTAAAAGACATAAATTGCATACACCAAATTCATTTAGTCATCCAAAGAGTTATTCAAGAGTATGCTGACCTATTACACTGTCCTTGAACGTTGGCACAAACTTCAAATTCACAACTACTGTTTATAGTTTTTGTTTAATCACCTGTGTCTGGACACATTTTGTGACGAAATGTAGAGCCTGTACCACTGGTATTTAACAATAAATGAGCGGATTCAGATATACAAAAACAGCATGACGCTGAGACCTATCAAGTTTCAAAAATGCAAATTATGTGAAAAAGAAACGTTTTGTTACGTATTGACAGTATGAAGATTCCGAAACATGAACATAAAAGCAATTAGCAACTACATGAACGCACCAAAAGTTTGACCTGCATGTTTCGACATATCAATGTTCTGTGGGTAGAAAAATTATACACAAACAATGGAAATACACACACAGAGAATTAAGACCACATGCAAACATTTTTTACAAATACCATGTCAACTTTTTCCAGTGAATGGGAAAACTGGTTGGTTTGTTTCTGTTGAGAGAAAATGCTCTAAATGCAGCACAATATATCCTAAATGATTGCTATTGGAGTCTAAATGTGAGCTGACTTGAAAAGGCAAAGTTTAATTAGTTTTTGTTACAGAAGATAGTCCAGTAAGCAAAATGTCTCTGAATTTTACAGAATGCGAAGAACTGTAAAAATAATAAGGCGGAAAAAAGCAGACAATACCAATAACTGAAAAGCAACGGTGCAGTCCCTAACTCTGTTACAAAGCATTGGCAGACATTACGACCCCGTCCACCAATATCAAATGAAAACAAAAAGATAGGCTCAGTTTTTAAAAACGATTCTCCCACCCATATCAGCACACTGATTTGTAGTCAGTGCAGAAATAAATTCCATTTGTTCACCTTTCTCTATTTCCCCCCTTCAATATAGATAGCAGTATGTATGTTTGCAAGGAAGACACAGTACAACATTGAGTGATATTCTTGTCCTGCTTCTTGTCTCTGTTGTTGTTGCTGCTACTATTCATGGTAGTAGATCTAACACTATGAGTGCACAGAAAGACACCGATTCGCAAGTTTTCTTGTGCCTTCTCTAATAATTAATGAAGAATGCCAAATCAGAAATAAACGATAACAGTAAAGAGGTCATGGTTACCCCAGTAAAAAATGTTGAAGACTCATGCACATGACTAAATGCTGCCTCTAGTTCTGCATTCAGTTAAAAAGTAGAGAGAACAAATAAAACCATTTCCCCCAAATGATGTTTACAGCTTACCCATTTCATCTTCACCTGACATGTACAGAGAGACAGTGGCTAAAGACTGGTTTGACCGTCCACAAACAAATATTACAACTTGCAAACAAACTCATCAACACAATTGTACAGCAAGAAAAGATCACATTCTGCAATGCACAAATCCTGGCATGCACTACATCCAAGCAACTGTTCAAAGTGACAGACACCATAATGGGCAGAACCAAATCTTCTCCACTTAGTTCATCATTCCCCATTTGAGTTATCCCAGAAATTCTGTGACTTTTTGTTGATAAGAAAAGAACTATTCGTTCCAACCTTGACTCCCAAGCTGTGCCAGCCCCTGACGTTTTACCATGATTCGTTCTGTGACTCTCTGATGTCAGCCTTTGAACCTGTATCCGATACTGTTGTTATAGAAGTGAATCACGAAAACTCCCATCAAGACGTGCGACGTGTGTTTTTAGATCCACTACCATCTTCTCTGTTGTCTCTTGTCATTGATGATTTGGTGCCAGTAGAAGAAACTCGTGGAGAGCGTGGCAGCAGAGAGTCCTCAGAAGAGAAGCCCCCTTCAAGCAAGTGTTTCGGCCCTTATCTCCTGACACTCTGGGGGGTTGGGCCACACCCGGTCATGACTCCGGATGTCCCCTGCTGCCCCTTTTTTTTTTTCCCCCATCTTGGGACGAGCCATGGCTGGGATTCGAACCCATGACCCTCTGGACATGCTCATTTTCTACTTAATGACTCGCGCTTTAACCACTGAGCCACAGGGACACCTGATATTTGTAGGGAAATTAAGCCTTATGAAGTTCACTTTTGTTCCTCCTTGACCAGATCCAGCTTGAACACCTCTCTGCCGCTTCTGCCATTGCTTTCCAGGGCTCTGGTTTTTTCCTTCCTGCAACTGAGAGCTGTTTCATGAGGCTGTATGCAGACGTTCCTACAAATCCCCTAGCTCCAATTTCTGCAGTGAGGACTTTGACCTGATAGCCTTCTCTCCTCAGCTGTTTGCCAGATCAGCATACTTTTCAGTCTTGTAGATTTGAGCTGCCTCCATTCTGTTCTCATATGGCACTGTGAGCTCGATCATGATCAGCTGCTTGGTTGACTTAGAGTGGACTACTATGTCTGGTCTCATGCCACTCTTGCTGATGATCTCTGGTGATTCTTCCATTCTGGGAGGTCTGCAGTGCACTCCCAGTCATCTGCCCATCCAGCAGACTCTGCCTGCATGTTTCGAGTGCACTGTTGTTCTTGGCCATGATTTGCTGCCTCCTGCCGTGAAGAATGTTGCGGGTGCTTTTGGAGTCCTGATTCTCCCTTTTGTGGTGTTGGTACTAGCCCAGACTACTTGACAATTTCTTTGAGCACTTGGTTGTGCCTCCATGTGTACCTTCCTTGAGACAGGGCTACTTTACATGAGCTTAGAACATGCTCCACTGTTTGTTTTTCATGGCAGAGGGGCATGCAGGATCGTCTGTTTTTCCCCCCACTTCACCAGGTTTGCATTGAGGGCAGAAGGTCATATGCAGATCTGAGAATGAAGCTGATCCTGAGAGGGGCCATGTGCCAAATGTCATTCCAAGTTAGACTTCTTTGGAGTGCATTCTCCCACGTTGTCCATTGCCCTTGCGGGCTCTGCTGGACTGCTTTTTGGAGTCTTTTTTGGTCTTCTTCTTTTCTCATCTCCTGAATCATCATGTCTCTTTAGGCTTTTCCTTTGGCCTTTGACCACCATTCAGTTTTGTCACCCCCAGTCCTTGTCTGTTGGTCTGTGTGTGTCCTGTTATTTCTCTGATCTTGAGACTTTCTTTTGCAGAATCCATCGCCTCTTGAACTTTCCATTTTCTGCCTGTCTTTAGCTGGGCCTGATTGCTTCTACCACCTGTCTCCTGAGTCCCCCCAGCATGCTTTGAAGTCTGATCTTCCCTGCTTTGTATTCCTCCAGGATGGATTTCAGTGGTAGTTTGAGCTTTGCTTGGCGACAGTACAGCGCGATGTCAGTCAGACAGGGTGGGACACCAAGCCATTTCCTTGTGAACTTGTTGATTTTGGCTTCCATTGCCTCCACTGTGCTGGTGCAGATGTCGTATATCATCAGAGGCCATAGGAGCTTTGGTATCAGCATGAGCTGCAGACACCAGACCTTGTATTTGCCAGGGAGCCCACACTGGTCAATGGTCTCCAAGCCTTCTTCCGCCATCTGCTTGGTTTCTTTTGCTCTTTGTGTGTCTTTCAGCGTATCATCATACCATCTTCCAAGGCTCTTGACTGGTTCTTCTGTGACTGTTGGAATGGCCTGGTTGGCAACACTGAAGACCACAGATTCGGCCACTTTTCCTTTCCTCAGTGAGAGACTCCGTGATTTCTTTGCCTTGAACTTCATTCTGGATGAGGCAACTATGTCGTCCAGCCTCTCCAGCACATGACGTGTCTCGTCTTCTCTGGATGAAATCACTGTAGTGTCATCCATGAAGGCCTTGAGAGGAGGCATCTTGTATCCATCGCCAAGGTCTGTTTTGTCTCGCGTTGTTTGTTGCTGCTTTCAAGATGAGTTCCATTGCCAGCACGAACAGTATCGGGGAAATTGCACAGCCCATTGCAATGCCCACTTCCAAGTGTGATCCAATCAGTTGTGTACTCCTTGGTAGAGAACCGCATTGAGAAGCCATTGAAGTACTTCTTGAGCATGTCGCGGATGTTCTTTGGCACATGTACATCTCAAGAGCCAACTGTATCATCTTCATTGGGCACAGATCCATATGCGTTTGCCAGATCAAGCCACACTACGTCCAGGTCCCTCTTTCTGTTTTTGCTTTTTGGATTGCGTCCCAGATCATTGTGGCGTGTTCTACACAGCCACCACGCCTGGGATGCCACCTTTCTGGACTGACACATCCAAGTACTTGTTTTCCATCAGGTACTTGGTCAGCCTTGCTGCCATGACAGAGAAGAAGATTTTCCCTTCGACGTTCAGTAGTGATATTGGCCTGAACTGGCTGATGTCACTTGAGTTTTGCTCTTTGGGGATGTACACACCATCTGCCGTCATCACACTGGCCGCTGATCTTCTGGTTTCTCCAAGCCGATCGCAGCAGCCTGTGGAGCCACTCTCAGCACCTGGGACATTTCTTGTAAAGCTGGTAAGGTATTCCTTTTGGGCCCTGGTGATGATTTGGCTCTGGCTTTGTCGACCACCTTCTTGATTTCCGCCAACGTTGGAGCTTGCCATTGAACTGTCCTCAGGGTTGGTTGGCCACACCAGACCTTGAATGTCGAGTGGTGCTTTGCTCTGTGAGTCAGAGTATGTTTTCCTCAGATGCTGCTCAAGAACTCCTTTGTCCACACTTAGGGTCCCAGATTTTGGCTGCTCAAACAGTGTTCTGCAACTGGAAGGGTCTCTGAAGAAGCGCTCTTGTGTCTTCTTCTTTTTGCTCTTCCTCTTCCTCGCAGATTCCGCTTTGCTGAGGGCGCTGTGTTTTTCTTTCAGGTCTTCCCACAGTTTTTCCAAGCCTTGTTTTTCAGCTGGCAGTGCGGTCTTCATTTGCTTCTTGAGGTTGTCTTTTGGACTCTGATCTTGTCCATCTTTTCTTGGCGTCTGGATTTCTTTGGAGGTGTTTTCTTTTTGGGTAGTTTTACTCCATAGGCGTCTCTACATGTGGCATACACAATGTCCCCATATGTGGCTATTTGTGTTCCAGGTGCTTTTCCCTATCAGTGCATCGAGTCTTTGGACGATTTTTGCATCCAGTTTCTCCCAATCTTCAGTTTCGTTTGCTCGTGGCAGTTGAGTTTCAGGCGCCTGGCATCGAGAGGCCTGTGCAAATTCCTCATCCGAACCAACAGCGTGGATGTCCTTGGCACTGTGGTTTAAATCCTGGCCTTGGTCTTCCGACGTCTTATCTGCTGACGCAGTGCGCTGCTGCTCATTCAGATGAGCCTTCACACATCCCATCTTTGTTCTGTGGATCTTCATGCCACGGGTGGTAGCGAAACGCTTTCCACAGACACATGGATATTCCATTTGGTCCATGTCATAGTCCGTTTGGGATTTGCAGTCGTGATTGTGAATGATGATAAGTTTAGCCTGTTTTTCTTCTGTATTCAAAATTGCAGTTGTTAGACCTTTACTTAAGAAACCCTCTCCTTGATGCTGATAATCTTAGAAACTACAGGCTGTTTCTAATGTACCTTTTCTTTCTAAACTAATTTAAAAGGTTTTCTTTCTTCAACTTCGCAGTCACCTACTCTGCAGCAACCTCCTCTGCCCTTTGTAGTCTGCTTACCGCTCTGGCCACAGTACAGAAACTGCTCTCCTGAAAATTGTGAACGATCTCGTATTGCCCTCGATGATAATCAAGTATCTCTACTCTCTCTTTTGACTTATCTGCGGCTTTTGACACCATTGATCATTCAATTATTTGTCTCGTCTGCACGACACTTTCGGTTTTTCTGATAAAGCACTGTCATGGTTTCAGTCTTATACGCTCGTATATCTGATTGAACTCAGCTTGTCTCTGGTAATGGTTTCTCCTCTCAACCAGCTATCCTCCGATACGGAGTTCCTCAGGGATCCGTCTTGGGCTCCGTCCTTTTTGTACTCTACACCTACCCAATTTCCGACATTGATGCCCATCATAGCCTGTCTCACCACTGCTTTTCATTTTCATTGTCCTATATGTTGTTTGTTTTTGCCTGACGAAGACCCAAGAGGTCAAAATGCATCGTGTTTTGTCCTGTAATCTATTTGTGTTGTCTTGCGGAAATAACAACCTTTCTTTTAAAATTCAGCTGAATGGTTCAGACAGCAGTCTTTTAAAGGTCAGCGGTGTTGAACACAAAGACTACAAGCAAGTGAATCGTGAACACCAAGTTCACTTAGCGAAACCTTTCAGACAGAGAGAGTGCTTGTTGTGACTGGAAATGTCAGGCGTTGTGGGTCTACGACTACGTGTGTAATCTAGCAGTGAAGTGGAGAAATCCAAAGCGGGAGGGGAAAGAAGATAAAAGAGATGTAGAATATAGTTTCTGTACTTGTGTTTCGCAGACAATACATAAGCACTGTAAAAACACTGGGACCCTGACATTTCAGAAAAAAAAAAAAGAAAAGAAAGATTTTAACAGGTATACGAAATAACTGCGCCAGTCAACATGGACAAACGAATTACAAGTCCCATCTTGAGCCACAGTTGAGAAGATAAATGATTGCTCGTTCTTCATTTTCGTTGTCCTGTGTGTTGGTTGCCTTGCCTGAAGAAGACCTAAGGGGTCGAGACGTATCGTGTTCGTGTTTTGTCTTGTAAATCGTGTGTCCATGTTAACTGGCGGGGCTGTTTCAAATACCTGTTAAAATGGGTTTCAATTTCCACTACAGTCACCTCACTTTGCAACTAACATTCCGAAAAGGACTTTTAGTCGGCATGTTTCTGGACTGTTCGCAGTGTTGTTATTGTTTTGTCTGTCAATAAACATGGCACCAAGAGTGTGGATATAAACACAGCACTGCACAAATCACCCTCGCTGTCGGTCTTCTTCCTTTGTTTTCAGCAGGATTGTCTAAAGGCCATTGAAGATCTATTGTCAGAACGGACGGATCAATGCTTGTGGGGCACATCGACATCCAAGCGTTCTTCACTTGGAAACAGTCAATCGTCTCCATGCAGCTTGCTAGTGTATTCCACATTTGAGGAGTCTCATCCCGGACAATAATATCGAAACGAGTCCTTGCGTCTGTCATGGTAAAGAAGTAAGCTGTTACAGATTTCCCGGGCGGCCTTAGAGTTCTATGAACCGATATGACTCTTCCTCGTCCAAGTCGACACTCTTCTCTTGGTCTGGTCTTTAGTTATGAAAGTAGTGTTCCTTGTTTGATCGATCCGTCTCCTGATTGGTAGAGTCAGGGGCACCAATCACCCAGAAAACCTCACACTAGAATGACTGAAGGAGAACTGTTCGAAACTACAGTACTGTAAAGCAGCCGGCCAAAGAAACAAATTAACTGAATGAAAAAAAAAAAAGAAAAAAACCCTGTTCAGTCGCACTGTCATTACAATCAACCAAGTTTAAAAAAAAAACAAACCAAAAGTGAAAAAAGCAAAAAAGCTGGTGAACAACAATACAAACTGCCGCCATGACGCACACGCACGCGAGTACTTGCAAGACATAACCAATATCTTGCTCTGCTCCTGATGCTGTAACCAACATCAGAATTTTGACTCCTGTCTTTAAGGCCCCTAACAGGAACGCCCATTAGAAAGAATCTATTTCCTCCATTTTTTTCTGACTTTTCAAATACCCTGTCTCCTGAGTCATTAGCGAAAACTGCCACATTGATTCAGCGTCTAATAATTGATCTTTTCCCTGGAAAGCACCAAGTGATCGACCAGACAGTGCTCCCTGGCAAGTTCTTGGCGCCAGTAGCCCAGTCTGCATCTAAATCGTTAACTTCTTGTGTGAACTCAGAGAGAACTTTTGGACAGAGTTTGCACGTTAACTTTACTCTGGAAATGTCAGGGCGTCTACGTCGATGATAAAGTTCCTGATGTTACAGCAGAATGAAGAAATGTGAAAAGGGATGTGGTAAGTTGATGATGAGTTGAGATGCAGATGGCCAGTGCTGTAACCGCATATCCTTAACATCGATACATAATATCCGTGATCAGTATAATTCAGAGGGAGGATCCAATTGCTTGCCCTTTCTTTCTTGCAAAGACGAAAGGCCATTAAAGGAATAGAAGAAACACGTGGCAATCCAAAAAACGAGGTTTTATGTGGCATGGCAGGCAGTGGAAATGGAAAAGTTCACAAAGAAGCAAGAAGGACGTGGCTGAGCCTTCACTGGAAGTGTTCTTCTTCAGCAGGTGCGCAGAAATATGATACGAGCTACCTTCTCCTCGTTCCCCTGAGATTTTCGGAGTAGAGAATCACACCGGGAATAGGATGTGAAAGCATGATTACCCCCCTCCCTCTGCCCTCCCCCCAACGCCCCCTCCCCTGAAAAAAGGGAATTAAGAAAATGAAAATAACGAAAAACATGTGGAAGGATATAGGATCGAGGAATCGGTAGTATGTCTGTCTGTTGATTGAAAAAGACTGCTTGAACCATGTGGTTGAACCCTTTCATCGAATAGACCAATCACCGACGATGTAATGGTATCATCATCACCCAGAGGGGGGAAAATAAAGTTGGATAAACTGTTTTAACTTTATATATTTCTGTCTGCTTTGTTTATGTTGCAAAGCTATGTTCATTCTCCTCACATTAAAATGCGCAAAATTAGTTTCACTTTCAGAGAGTAACTGGTGCAAAACAACTCTTTTGTTTTTGTTTGTTTGTTTCTGTCGTCAGTGGACTGCTGTGGTGCGTTTTTATCTGCCTGCTCACTGTATATTTGTTTTTTCTATTCGGGGGTGAGTTTAAAACTCTTTGCCAGAATGTTACCGTCTGTCTGTCTGTCTGTCTGTCCGTCCGTCCGTCCGTCCGTCCGTCCGTCCGTCCGTCCGTCCGTCCGTCTGTCTGTCTGTCTGTCTGTCTGTCTGTCTGTCTGTCTGCCTGTCTGTCCTCTCTCTCCTCCCTCCTCTCTCTCTCTCTCTCTCTCTCTCTCTCTCCCTCTCTCTCTCTCTCTGAGAGCCATGAAATTTATTGTCAAATTATTCCTAAACGTTAAAGCAACAGAGCAGTCAGCAACTGCAAATAAATCTCATTAGATCAGCCATAACATACGCAGATGTCAGTAACTGCAAATAAATCTCATTAGATCAGCCATAACATACGCAGATGTCAGTAACTGCAAATAAATCTCATTAGATCAGCCATAACATACGCAGATGTCAGTAACTGCAAATAAATCTCATTAGATCAGCCCTAACATACGCAGATGTCAGTAACTGCAAATAAATCTCATTAGATCAGCCATAACATACGCAGATGTCAGCAACTGCAAATAAATCTCATTGGACCAGCCATAACATACGCAGATGTCAGTAACTGCACAGAAATCCCATTAGATCAGCCATAACATGTGCAGAAGCATCCACTGTGGAGACACTTCAAACTTAATTCTCTCTATTCAATGACGTTTTTGGTAGTGATATGTTCCTTCTCTTCATCTTTTCATCGTGTACCTTCCGCATTCAACAGAAGGCTTCCCATCCGTTTCTCCCGTTAGTTCTGTGTGCACGTCGGGCTCCACCATCTTCATCTCTTTCATCGTGTACCTTCCGCATTCAACAGAAGGCTTCCCATCCGTTTCTCCCGTTAGTTCTGTGTGCACGTCGGGCTCCCCCATCTTCATCCTTTCATCGTGTACCTTCCGCATTCAACAGAAGGCTTCCCATCCGTTTCTCCCGTTAGTTCTGTGCACGTCGGGCTCCACCATCTTCATCTCTTTCATCGTGTACCTTCGCATTCAACAGAAGGCTTCCATCCGTTTTCTCCCGTTAGTTCTGTGTGCACGTCGGGCTCCACCATCTTCATCTCTTTCATCGTGTACTTCCGCATTCAACAGAAGGCTTCCCATCCGTTTCTCCCGTTGTTCTGTGTGCACGTCGGGCTCCACCATCTTCATCTCTTCATCGTGTACCTTCCGCATTCAACAGAAGCTTCCCATCCGTTTCTCTCCGTTAGTTCTGTGTGCACGTCGGCTCCACCATTTCTGGCTGCAGTGTTCTGGACAAAGCCTATGACTGGCATTCTAGATTCTGGCCTTTTCCAACAAATCGTATCGGAAACCGCTCTCGTTTTCTCAGCACATGCGTACTAGTCAGGGTTTAGAATCTGAGCCCCGCCCCCTCTTGAGTGTCTGTCTGTGTGTCTGTCTGCTTGTCTGTGTGTCTGTCTCTCTCTCTCGTCGTTCTCTCTCTTTCTCCTCTCCTCTCTCTCTCTCTCTCTCTTCTCCTCTCTCTTCTCCTCTCTCTCTCTCTTGTGTGCGTGTATGTGTGTGTGTGTGCGTGTATGCCTGCGTTCTGCTTCCAAGTGCGCGCGCACACGCGCGCGCGCGCCCATGTGTGTGTGGTGTGTGTGTGTGTGTGGTGTGTGTGTGTGGTGTGTGTGTGTGTGTGTGGTGTGTGTGGTGTGTGTGTGTTGTGTGTGCCATGCGTATGTCCCTACTCCTCTCTCTCTCTCTCTCTCTCTCTCTCTCTCTTCTCTCTCTCTCTCTCCTCTCTCTCTCTCTCCCTCTCTCTCATCTCTCTCTCTCTCTGTGCATGCCCATGGATGTTCCCGGGGTCAGGTTGATCTGAAACGCATGTCACTGACCATGAACAGCAAGTTTTATATTTGTTCATCATCTCCCCTGTTTCTTATCCCGTCACTCTTTTCCCACTTCCAAATCCTTTGTTGCTATTCAGATACTGGCGTCATTGCTGCCGTAGAAAAACAAAATTACAGAGAACGCTTTTTGTTTGACTTGTCCTTTTTTTTATTTTACCGAAATAAGGAGAATCTTAGACTGCTTCCTGGTTCTAATGTAGAACAGTGTGAAAGGAAATCACACACACACACACACACACCACACACACACACACACCACACACACACACACACACACACACACACACACACACACACACACACACACACAACACACACACCACGCACGCACGCACGCACGCACACACTATAAAAGAAACTATTTAGCGATAGGTTTTCTCTGCAAGTATTAAAGGCAGGTATATTACAGAGATGATTACAGTTTTCTAAAAAAAGTGGGTATGGGGGTGGGGGGTATGCATATTTCTATGATTTTCTCCTTTTGCTCAGCTTATTCGAGCTGAATTCAAGCGTAACTATTGGAGTCTATCGCTGAAGGGAAGAAAATGTAAGACCAAAAAAAAAAAAATGGCAGCAGTGGAGAAAATGGATCCAACCAGATGACATCGAACTAGAAGATTTGGAAAAAAAAAAATAAACCACTAAAATTACATGGTACATTTTCCTCAACTCACCAATCTCCAGTTCCTTCTTCAAAGTTCTCTTTGGTCACAAGATGACATGAAGTCCGCAATTCCCGATGGCATCTCTTCTCTGTCGTTTTTTTTTTCTGATCTCAGCTGTTGCTAACGATTCACTGAGGGAGTTGGACATCAGAACAAGGACCCGTCAGGTCCGGTCTGTCCATGGTCATCAGAACAAGGAACCCGTCAGGTCCGGTCTGTCATGGTCATCAGAACAAGGAACCCGTCAGGTCCGGTCTGTCATGGTCATCAGAACAAGGAACCCGTCAGGTCCGGTCTGTCATGGTCCTCAGAACAAGGAATCCGTCAGACAGGGTAGTTAGGTCCGGTCTGTCTTTGCCAGGAAACATCCCAGTTCCCTGACAGGTCTAGATCAGAATCCTGGTTTCTAAAAAAAAAAAAGTTTCTGCAGGCTAGCAGATTCAGCTTGTGTCTCTTTCGAGGAGAATTATACAGAATTTAATGCTTTTTGCTGATTACCCATTCAGCTAGAAATTTAAATCAGGGCTTTCAGTTCAAATTCTGAAATGATATTTCAGCATTTCAATAGTCAACACGGCTTGTCGATACAGAGACTAAAAAAAAAAAAGAAGAAGAATCAGTTTTTATTGTCACTGTTGAGAAGACATAGAATGTTGTGTAAATATTTATTTCTTATATATTCGTGATTATTCAGTCGAAGGTTTTGTTCGGGTTGTCAATACCAAACGCCACAAATTTAGCTTGTCACCTTGCAAAAGAGGAACGATAGAAATCAGATGGGAAAAAAAGTACACAAACGGTATGCCCTGATAGGAGAGAATGGTATGGGGCACAGACTAACCACGTGATCTCCCTCTCTCTCTCTCTCTCTCTCTCTCCTCTCTCTCTCTTCTCTCTCTCCTCTCTCTCTCTCTCTCTCTCTCTCTCTCTCTCTCTCTCTCTCTGTCTGTGCATGCGTGCGTGTGTATGTTCCGAATTCTGTACATATTTTGCCATGTTCATTTAACTGTCTGATTTTATACAGGCTAATTATTGTACGTTTTAGTACATTTCCATTTCAAATCATTACATCTCATGCTGTTCCCCCCCCTCCCTTCCATCCTCTCTCTCTCTCACTTTTTTTTTTCTCCCCCCCCCCCCCCCCCCCCCCCCCACCACCAATTTCATCTCACTTTGCTTAATACCTTCTACGTATTTTCATGCCTTGCGAAAAATGAATACATGTTGTGCCTTGCTCTCTCTCTCTTTCTCTCTCTCCTCTCTCCTCCTCCTCTCCTCTCTCCTCTACTCTCTCTCTCTCTCTCTCTCTCTCTCTCTCTCTCTCACTCTCTCTCTCTCTCTCCTCTCTCTCTCCCTCTCTCTATGCGTGCGAACGTGCGTGTATTTGTGTGTTCAAAAATATGTTCGAACTTTGTCATATTCACTTCACTGTCTGTTTTCGTACATGCCAATCTTGTACGTTGTAGTACACTTACATATGTTTCCCCAGCCCACCTCACTCCCTACCCCCACTCCTCCTCCTCTTCATTATTGTTATTCTCATTTTTATTTTTTTATTTTGTTATTATTTTTATTGTTGTTTTGTTGTTATTATTCTTATTTTTTGTTTTGTTTTCATTTATCTTCTGTTTTCATTTGATGTTCCTCTATGATTACATGACCGCTTTGCTTGCTTCTTTGATTCTTACATTAATTGATTTCACTGCATGTTTTAGTCCCTACTCAGGGCGAGGACTAGATGTAAAAAAGCACGTTAGTGCTTATCTATTATCCTCGTAAATAAAGAATTTTGTCTGTCTTGTCTTGTCTTGTCTTGTCTTGTCTCCCCTCTCTTTCTCTCTCTCCTCTCTCTTCTCTTTTTCTCCTCTCTCCTCTCTCTCTCTCTCTCTCTCTCTCTCTCTCTCCCTCTAACGCGCGCGCGCGCGCGCGCGTGCGCAGGAAAAGTGCATTTAGATCAAAGCCTTCAAATGAAGTCCGTCAACGTCGGGAACATGAATTAGAGCAATTAAAGTAAGGAAAAAAAGTATGTGATTCTGCTGTGTGTGTGTGTGTGTGTGTGTGTGTGTGTGTGTGTGTGTGTGTGTGTGTGTGTGTGTGTGTGTGTGTGTTGTGTGTGTGGTGTGTGTGTGTGTGTGTGTGTGTGTTTGTGTGTGTGTTTCTTCTTATGCTGCCCGTTAATTCTTTGCTGCGTGCCGATGCTGCTGGCATGATCGTGTTCAATGTGTTTTTATTCGTCGTTGTTGTTGACTTCATCATCGTTATAATCAGCATCCTCTTGTCATAATCATGAACATCACCTTCATGATCCTCATCGCTATCGTCATGGCCATTCCCTTTTTTTTTTTTTTTTTTTTTACTGGTGTCATTTTGTTTTATTAATGTTTCATCATAAATCATTTGCCCCATTTGTCCACGTTCAGTTCGCTGTGTGTTTTGTGCTTCAGAAATATATCTTTACCATTTGCATGGAGTTGTGTATATCAGTCAAATAGAAGCCCATCCGTGCATAAGAGACTGATTGTGAGCGTGCTATATTGTGTAAAACAAAGGCTTAAAATGTCTCTCTGATTTTTTCATCGACAACTTAAAAGTCCCAGAATCCTTTTTTTTCGGAGGACAAGACAAAAATTTTCTTTTGTTGGGTATCGAGTTTAGACAGAACCTAATGAAGAATAGCAGTGAAAGTTTTGAGCAGTTTACCTGGAGTCAAACACACTCTGTGTCTTTTTGGATAGAGGAAAAAAAAAAATCAGCAAGTTCTTCAAATCCATCGTAGATCGTCTTTTTGCCAAACAGTATAAGCGACCATCTGATAGGGAGAAGCATCAGAACTGTATTCTTTCTTCACTCTCCACTTCAATACTTACACTAGGTCTTTCTACATTTAATGTTCTTCAGTCAGCCACCTGATTTTGTACTTTGTCGGGCTGTTATGAGAGCGGAGCTTGTCAGTGACTGCTTAAAGGCCAAACTCAGTTCTGAAGTCTAATCCTTCACCTGTTGGCCTTAGCAATCCATTGCTGACTACATCATCCATGTGAAGAACTCTCTAGGGAAGGAAGTGTGGTCCGTTCACTTATCCGGGGAAATTTAATTGTCTGGCCGATTCTAATCAAGACTCCAAACAGTGCCTGGACTTTTAACGAGGCCCTGAGAGGGAGTGCAGAATCAATTTGGATGTGTTTGGGGTAAAGACAATGACATGAAAATATGTTGCTGATCGTCCAACTCACCACGAAACCATCTGAATGCTTTCGAGAAAAGACGAGGGTGACTGTACAGCATTTGATTACAAAAACAAATCTCCATAATGCATTTGGAGAGTGACGCTATAAATTGAAGTAATCACACCTTGTTTCTTTTTTAAGTGAGCAGGCTAAAGTCTTTCACGAAGAGTAAGTGCATTGTCTTTGTTGAATGTCACCTTTGAATAAATGATATTATCACGATTAATACAATCCAGTGCACTGGTTTGGCCCTGGATCATCTACCGTTGTAATATCTAATGGAACATTCAGACAAGATGGCAGAGCTGCATGCCAAAGATAGAGATAGAGAATGTTACTTATAGCCAAGCCAAATCGCAAAGGACCATATCAGGCCTGAAGAGGCAAAAGATGAAGGGCAAGAAAACACTGTCATCCTTGCAGAATTGAACACAATCATTAAACCCCTCTCATGAAAGCAAAGGCCACTGGGTGGCTACTTAACGTTGAATCGACAAAGGCGAATTATTATGTGCTTGTATGCAGCATAATTCCCCCCAAAGTAACACTTGTACAGATGCTCCCATCTTTTCCGTCCACTTCCTTCTCCTCTAGAGAAGATACCATACCACGAAGAATATTCTCCAGGACCGAGGCTAAGAGACCAGACGTGACCTTTGCCTATTTCTCTTCAAGAAATATTGCTCGGGTCTGTAAAGGTCAGTCCATTCGTGCTGTTCTGACTCCACGTACACTGGCTTCAGAGGAGGAGAAGAACAAGAACTGGTTTAAGAAAGCAAATACAATAACATAATGAGGATGAAAAGTACACAAAATAAGAGAGAGGGGGGGGAGACAGTGAGAGAGGGAGAGAGAGACACGGAGAGAGACAGAGAAAGAGAGAGAGAGGGGGGAGAGAGAGAGAGAGAGAGAGAGAGAGAGAGAGAGAGAGAGAGAGAGAGAGAGAGAGAGAGAGAGAGAGAGAGAGAGAGAGAGAGAACAAAATAAAGAAATGATATTGTATTAACTGAAAAGGAGAAAAGCACAAAGGCCAACAATGGCTATGTACGACACATCAATATTTTTTTTTTGTCAACTAGTATGCAGCTCTCAAGCCATTTCTACCTTTGAACCAACGTCATCTTTCAAATTGCTTTCGTCTTTTAAAACTTTGGTTTCCTCTTTTGTTTCTCTTTGAAGTCGATTCTGTTGCCAGGTAAAGAGATGGAGAAAAGATGTACCTCACGAAAATTACCACACCATCATGATGAGGCGGAAGGGTGGGGGGATCGTATTTCTTTATTTCTTTTTCATCTGTTCTAACTTATTTCATTTTGACATTTTATTTTGTTTTACTGCAGCATGATCTATTTTGGGGCAGAAGCGTTAACTTCTTTTTTTTAAAACAAAATAGTCTTTGGTACTGAATTTGTTTTATAGATTTGTTTTAATTTCTGTCTTAGTTGACAAGTGTTGATCTATATTATATCCTCACGACTGAGACGTTTTTGTCTTGATTTATTTTGTATTGTCTTTTCTACTCCCCATCACTGTCTCCCTCCCCTCCCCCCATTCCTCCCTCCCTCCCCCCCCCCCTCCCCCCCCTCTCCTCCCTCTCTCTCTCTCTCTCTCTCTCTCTCTCTCTCTCCTCTCTCTCTCAAAGGAACAATGCATTCAGAACTCTCTCTTTCTCTCTCTCTCTCCTCCCTCCTCTCTCTCTCTCTCTCTCTCTCTCTATCTCTCTCTCTCTCTCTCAAAGGAACAATGCATTCAGATTAGTGCCTTGAAACAAACTGCTTCATCGTCAGGAGCGCGGAATAGAGCAATAAAGCCTGGTCACAGATATGTGCATAAAAACTAAACTCAGGAGATTTTGTGAGAAGTGAGAGCGGGGAGGGGAGTGGCTGTGCTGTCCCTGTTCCTAAATGCTTGGTTTCTGTTATTTGCTGCTTCTGATGACCTTAGGCTTCTTCAACGTGTTCTCAGTCCATCGTTGTGGTTGCCCTTATCGTCCTCATCATTACTATAACCATCATAATGATTAACACCATCTTCACCATCTTCATTCTTCTCATTATCGCCATTGCTTCAAGTGTTGTTATTTTTTTGTGGATGGTGTCGATCATTACGTTGCATTAATCCTGCATCCCAGATCACTTACACCATCTGTCCATTGTCAGTGCTCTTTGTGTTTCACGCTGAACAAACACATCTTGATTATTTGCGTACAGCCTTGCATTTCAGTTAAACAGAAGCTAGTTCACGAATTAATGAATGACGGTGAACTTGTTAAATAGTGTTTTAAAAGGTCTTGACTATGTCTGCCTGATTCTTTTCATGAATAGGTTAAAAGGCCATTTGGTCAGAGCAAAGAGTGCAACATTTCGTTTTGTTGGGTGTCGAGTTTAGAATGTTTCACTAGCGACAGTTGACGAAGAATAGCGATGCTCGTTTTGTGCAATATGCATGCAGCAATGCATGCTCACAATGACGTGTCTGTAAGACAGAAGAAAAACTGCCCGCAAGTCATAGAAATCAGTCTGTAACATCGTCTGTTTGTAAAACAATATGAATAACGGTCTCATGCGCAGAATCGTGTTCTTGATTCCCACTCTCCACTTAACACCTGCACTATTTGTCTTCCTACTTTGAGTTTCAGGTACCTGATTATGTACGTCGTTGTGCAGGTCTGAGAGTTTACATCGTTGACGACTAGCGAACTGTGTCCTAACACTGAACACTTCACCTGTTGGTATCAACAATTCAGTGACTGGTTTCGTCATCAGCGTGAAGAGCACGGAAGGGGATGCTGTCTAGTCCGCCCACTCTTTTCCCATGAAATTATCTTTCCCTGACTGATTCTGGTCAAGCCCCAAATCTGATTGCCCAGGCTTGAGAGAGGCCCTAACAAGGTGGGCAGGATTAATTCGTCTGCGTCTGAGTGAGATGTAATTCAATTTAACGACGTTGGTGATCGACCAGCTTACCACCATAAGCTATTTGAAAGCTTTCAATGAAAGGTTACAGTGATTGTACAGCCTTCAATCAGCAAAAATATAACGTGTTGACACATGTATCTGTTGACGCCAAAAACTGAAGTAAACTAAAGCTTGTTGCCTTCCACTGGAGGTGGTTCTGATCTTTTCACAAAGTCTGTGTGAGTGATAAGGTCCATATAGAATGTTATCTTAACTGTAGAGATCAATAACAATATTCCCAATGAAGCGAACAAGTTTGGCATGGCGTTGTGCCACTCCCCGCAGCCAGAGAACAAAGAGTCAGACAAAATGACACAGTTGGGCGCAGAAGGTGAACAGAAAAAAAACCGTGTTAGCCTCACAGAAACGAACACAATTCATCACGAACCTGCAGTCGTAGGACAGTTATCGTAAATCGAACAAACAAAAACGGATGATTATTTTCTGCTTGTCTGTCATGATGTCCCCAAATAGCGCTTGCTCAAATGCTCCGACCTTGTGTTCCCCGTTTTATGCTCCTTTGGAGAAGCAGACCATATCACTGAGAATACTCTCCAGGACTGAGGCTGAGAGACCATATGTTACGTGACCTCTCCTCACCACTCTATCAGAAATGTTTGCTGAGGTCTGCAGAGGCTCAGTAACGGTACCTCCATTCAGCCTCATGTCCTATCTCCATGTATAGTAGGGTCAGAGAAAAGAACGAGGCATGATTCAAGAAATCAAACACAAATAACATTACGAATAGGAGAAGAACGAGGCATGATTCAAGAATCAAACACAAAAACATTACGAATAGAGAAGAACGAGGCATGATTCAAGAATCAAACACAAATACATACGAATAGAGAAAACGAGCATGATTCAAGAAATCAAACACAAATAACATACGAATAGGAGAAGAACGAGCATGATTCAAGAAATCAAACACAAATAACATTACGAATAGAGAAAGAACGAGCATGATTCAAAATTCAACACAAATAACATTACGAATAGGAAAGAACGAGGCATGATTCAAGAAATAAACAAATATAACATTACGAATAGAAAGAACGAGCATGATTCAGAAATCAAACACAAATAACATTACGAATAGAGAAGAACGAGGCATGATTCAGAAATCAAACACATATAACATTACAATAGAGAAGAACGAGCATGATTCAGAAATCAAACACAATAACATTACAATAGAGAAGAACGAGGCATGATTCAAGAAATAAACACAAATAAATTACGAATAGGAAGAACAGCATGATTCAAGAAATCAAACACAAATAACATTACGAATAGGAGAAAACGAGCATGATTCAAGAAATCAAACACAAATAACATTACGAAATAGGAAAACGAGCATGATTCAGAAATCAAACACAAATAACATTACGAATAGAGAAGAACGAGGCATGATTCAGAAATCAAACACAAATAACATTACGATAGAGAAGAACGAGGCATGATTCAAGAAATCAAACACAAATAACATTACGAATAGAGAAGAACGAGCATGATTCAAGAAATCAAACACAAATAACATTACAATAGGAGAAGAACAGGCATGATTCAAGAATCAAACACAATAACATTACAATAGAGAAAACAGCATGATTCAAGAAATCAAACACAAATAACATTACGAATAGAGAAAACGAGGCATGATTCAAGAAATCAAACACAAATAACATTACGAATAGGAGAAGAACAGGCATGATTCAGAAATCAAACACAAATAACATTACGATAGGAAAACGAAACCAAAAGAGAAACCAAAGAGAAAGAAAAAAAATAAAGACAACAGACAGACAGAAAGACGAAAGAAAACTAGAAAGACAGACAGACAGACAGAAAGAAAGACAGAAAGACAGACAACAGACAGAAAGAAAGACAGAAGAGAAAAATAGAACAACAACGACGAAACAAAATGTTGAAAGAACCATTACTAAATTAATAAAGTATGTTGAACCATTACTAAATTTAATAAGTATGTGAACCATTACAAAATTAATAAAGTATGTTG
>CM031613.1:2091379-2098879 GCA_018398815.1 Conus ventricosus
GACATTGCAATATGGATTAATGTATCTTTAAAGAAAAGAACAAATTTACGTCACATAAATTATATTCAGAAGCTCTTTCAGCACGAGCTGGATAAATTAAATAGTTATATGCATTTGAATGGCTTTTCAATTCTCTGTTGAAAAGACACATTTGGTTCTCTTTAACAATGGATATAACCCAAGTAACCTGCCTATATTCTTTCTGGGAGGACGGGAAATTTTTTATAAACTTGAAGTAAAATTTTTAGGTGTTCTACTTACACCAAAACTAAACTGGAAAAAACATATTGACTCAATTGTTACTAAAGCAGTTAAAAGTTTGAATTTTCTAAAAAAATTGTCATCATTCTCCATGGGGACAGGATCCTAAAGTTTTGTTGCATTTAGCAACCAGTCTTGTACGATCAAGATTGACTTACGGACAGGAAGTATTCTTTCTGCTTCGCGATCGCATTTAAAGAAACTTCAAAGAATTGACAGTAAAGCTGTAAAGTTGGCCCTGGGTGTACCTGTGCACACTAAGTCCTCTGAAGCTTATAAGATAGCAGGCCTTTTGCCACTTGATGAAGAAAGGAAAATAAGTTCTGTAAAATAATGTAGTGAGACGGATTGCGGTGGACGAACTTGAAGAGCTAAATACACGATCCGACATTGATTTTTCGAAAAATGCACAGAAAAATTCAAATTTAGAGACGCTTCGTTCATATGTTTCAGACGTTTTTAATTCATCAAAGATTGATCCACATGAGGTAGCGCCTCGCGTACTCGTTCCGCCGGTATACCTCCCTTGGGAACTAACGGAAGTAATCAGTTAACATTATTTTCTTCTGAATCTAAATAAAGCGATTTCGGCCGCATGTTTAGCAGCATCTATCAAAATTGACATGGAAGAAAAGTTTACTAACTAATTTGAAAGTAACACTGACGGCTCAGTTCTTGATGATGTAGTCGGGATCTTGGCTTTGTAATTCCAGATTTCAAAGCATGAAAAAATCATATTATTTAGGTAAGGGTCATTCCATATTTACAGCTGAACTAGTTGCTGTCCTGGTAGGCATTAAATTATTTAATTTCCTTGACAGTCTCAATATTTAATATCCTGTTTTGTGTTGATTCACAGTCAGTATTAAAAAGTTTGTATTGTTTTGAAAATACACAAAGAGAGGAATTATTATTTGAGATTAAGTACATGTTGCACTGTCTTTACATGAATGGTACTAATGTTGTATTTTCTTGGGTTCCATCGTACACCTCCTTCGTTTTTAATGATCAAGCAGATAGAGCAGCAAAAAGGGGAGCAAAGAATATATTTGGTAGTATTAAGGTTGATTGTCCTTTATCATACAAGGAAATTAGTCATATAATCGAGAGGGATTTCTGGAGTCAATACAGCTCCTCATCAAAACCTCGTCAGCAAACTCTGTCAAACTTTGTGTCGATTATCCGACCGGTTTTCTAGCCTGAGTTTTAGACTTTTATGTAATTCCCTACGAACCAAGTATTGCCAGACTGTTAAGTGCGTATGTCGTGGGATCTTTCAGTTCAACATGTGATTTTTGATTGTGAACTAACGAAACCCTTTTTGAATGGTGTTATACCAAGTGCTGACACTGGGCATGTTAATGTGTTTGACTTTTTAGATTCGTTGCCAGTTGTTTCTCTTGTTAAATTAACGAGTAACCTTTTGGGAAGTCCATTAAGGAACATTTTATAATCATAATCGTAAGTTAGATTATTTTAGTTATTTTTATCTAATTTTTCATAGTTACTGTCCTACAATTCATCTATCCTTTATTTTTGTTCCATGTAACCACATCGTCCTCTTTTCTTTTATGATAATAGTCTAAAATTGTAAACAATATGTTATTTAGACGTCTGCAATCACCTATATGTGTGACGAGACGTAAAACAGAATTCCTTCCTACACACACACACACACACACACACACACACACACACACACACACACACACACACACACACACACACACACAGACACACACACACACACACACACACACACACACACACACACACACACACACACACACCACACACACACACACACACAAACACACACACACACACGCAAACAACACAACACACACACACACACACACACACAATACAGATTGAAAAGGAAACAGAACAAGGCAACATTAGTTTGCATATCCTGATTTTTTTTTTTTGAACATCTCAGAATAGTTAATATAAGGTCAACGAAGCAAACAAAACGTATACAATAAATTCCGTTTCTCAATTTCCATCGATCCGATTTCATCAGGAAAACACAACAACCAGCGCTTGTATTCCACATTTTTCACCCCCGTCGCCCGTCCCCTTTGGTTCTCTCCTTCTACTCATGCGATCAATGAGTTATTACAGACATATATATCCTGACATTTCAGTGAAAAGACCAATAGGTTTGTCGAAAATTTCCGCGCAGCTCGCTTGTTTTCACGATCCATTTGCCGACTTGGTCTTCAAGAAGAATTAAACAGACGGCTGTCTGGAACCCTTGTCGATCCCTTTCTCTGGAAGAGATCAATCGCCGACGGTTATATGACTATAATCATGACACAGAGTGAAAAAAAAAAGGAAAATACCATTCAGACAAATTGTGTCAATCTGATTGGTGTTTTTCTCTGTTTATTTTGTCTGTGTGTGTGTTTTTGTGTCAGAATGATCACGATCAAAAGCCATGCTAGTATTGAATAACTGTTAATTTGTGTGTTTGCAAACATTGAATAACTGTTAAATTTTTGTGTTTGCAAACACATTTCGTTTTCGCTTATGTGTTTCTTTCTGTATCAACAGTTTCTTTACTTGTTTGTTTACTTATTTACCAGTGTATCCTTTGTTTGTCAGTCTGAGTAAAAACAAAACCCCATTCCTTCCTTTCATGTGTTTACCTCCTTTGTTTGTCAGTTTGAGTAAAAACAAAACCCCATTCCTTCCTTTCATGTGTTTACCTCCTTTGTTTGTCAGTTTGAGTAAAAACAAAACCCCATTCCTTCCTTTCATGTGTTTACCTCCTTTGTTTGTCAGTTTGAGTAAAAACAAAACCCCATTCCTTCCTTTCATGTGTTTACCCCCCTTTGTTTGTCAGTTTGAGTAAAAACAAACCCCATTCCTTCCTTTCATGTGTTTACCTCCTTTGTTTGTCAGTTTGAGTAAAAACAAAACCCATTCCTTCCTTTCATGTGTTTACCTCCTTTGTTTGTCAGTTTGAGTAAAAACAAAACCCCATTCCTTCCTTTCATGTGTTTACCTCCTTTGTTTGTCAGTTTGAGTAAAAACAAAACCCCATTCCTTCCTTTCATGTGTTTACCTCCTTTGTTTGTCAGTTTGAGTAAAAACAAAACCCCATTCCTTCCTTTCATGTGTTTACCTCCTTTGTTTGTCAGTTTGAGTAAAAACAAAACCCCATTCCTTCCTTTCATGTGTTTACCTCCTTTGTTTGTCAGTTTGAGTAAAAACAAACCCCATTCCTTCCTTTCATGTGTTTACCTCCTTTGTTGTCAGTTTGAGTAAAAACAAAACCCCATTCCTTCCTTTCATGTGTTTACCTCCTTTGTTTGTCAGTCTGAGTAAAAACAAAAACCCATTCCTTCCTTTCATGTGTTTACCTCCTTTGTTTGTCAGTTTGAGTAAAAACAAACCCCATTCCTTCCTTTCATGTGTTACCTCCTTTGTTTGTCAGTTTGAGTAAAAACAAAACCCCATTCCTTCCTTTCATGTGTTTACCTCCTTGTTTGTCAGTTTGAGTAAAAACAAAACCCCATTCCTTCCTTTCATGTGTTTACCTCCTTTGTTTGTCAGTTTGAGTAAAAACAAACCCCATTCCCTTCCTTTCATGTGTTTACCTCCTTTGTTGTCAGTTTGAGTAAAAACAAAACCCCATTCCTTCCTTTCATGTGTTTACCTCCTTTGTTTGTCAGTTTGAGTAAAACAAAACCCCATTCCTTCCTTTCATGTGTTTACCTCCTTTGTTTGTCAGTTTGAGTAAAAACAAAACCCCATTCCTTCCTTTCATGTGTTTACCTCCTTTGTTTGTCAGTCTGAGTAAAAACAAAAACCCATTCCTTCCTTTTTATGTGTTTACCTCCTTTGTTTGTCATTTGAGTAAAAACAAAACCCCATTCCTTCCTTTCATGTGTTTACCTCCTTTGTTTGTCAGTCTGAGTAAAAACAAAAACCCATTCCTTCCTTTCATGTGTTTACCTCCTTTGTTTGTCAGTTTGAGGGGGGGGGGGAATTCCCATTCCTTCCTTTCATGTCTTTACCTCCTTTGTTTGTCATTTGAGGGGGAAATTCCCATTCCTTCCTTTCATGTGTTTACCTCCTTTGTTTGTCAGTTTGAGGGGGAAATTCCCATTCCTTCCTTTCATGTGTTTACCTCCTTTGTTTGACAGTTTGAGGGGAAAATTCCCATTCCTTCCTTTCATGTGTTTACCTTCTTTGTTTGTCAGTTTTGAGGGGAAAATTCCCATTCCTTCCTTTCATGTGTTTACCTTCTTTGTTTGTCAGTTTGAGGGGGAACATTCCCATTCCTTCCTTTCATGTGTTTACCTTTCTATAATTTATGGGATTAGCTTTCATTCGTTACTTCTTTAGTAGAATATAGTGGCAAAAGCAGCAAGAGCAGCAAGTAGTCGTAGTTTTGGTAGTTGTGGTATTAGTGGGGAGGGTGATGGCGGTAGTGCAGTAGTTGTAGAAGCTGTAGCAACCGCAGCAGCAGTAGCAGCAGCACCACACCACCACCACCATCACCGGCAGTAGTAGTAGTAGTCGTAGTCGTAGTAGTCGTGGTAGTAGTAGTGTGTGGTGGTGGTGGTGGTGGTGGTGGTGGTGGTGGTGGTGGTGGGTGGTGTGTGGTGGTGATAGTAGTAGTAGTAATTGTTGTTGTTGTATCAGTACTAACACTAGTGCAGTATTGGTACTAAGAATATCATAGTATTATTCCAGGTTGCCCCCTTCCTCCTCTTGGCCCATTAACCCTCTATCTATCCTTTACTTTTACTGGTTGCTTGTCGTATTTTGTACAGTGACTTATTCATGTGTTGTTTGCTGTTAATCTTCTAATCCTAATTTACATGTATCCTCTGGTGTGTGTGTGTTGTTGGTGTGTGTTGTGTGTGTGTGTGTGTGTGTGTTGTGTTGTGTGTGTGTGTTGTGTGTGTGGTGTGTGTGTATGTGTGTGTGTGTGTGTGTGTGTGTGTGTGTGTGTGTGTGTGTGTGTGTGTGTGTGTGTGTGTGTGTGTGTGTGTGTGTGTGTGTGTGTGTGTTGTGTGTGTGTGTGTATGTGTGTCTGTGTGTGTGTGTCTGTGTGTGTGTGTGTCTGTATGTCTGTGTGTGTGTGTGTGTGTGTGTGTGTGTGTGTGTGTGTGTGTGTGTGTGTGTGTGTCTGTGTGTGTCTGTGTGTGTTTTGTGTGTGTGTGTGTGTGTGTTGTGTGTGTGTGTGTGTCTGGTGTGTCTGTGTCTGTGTGTGTGTGTCTGTGTGTGTCGTGTGTGTGTGTCTGTGTGTGTGTGTGTCTGTGTGTGTATGTGTGTGTGTGTGTGTTTGTGTGTGTGTGTGT
Source organism: Conus ventricosus (assembly GCA_018398815.1). Lineage (NCBI taxonomy): Eukaryota > Metazoa > Mollusca > Gastropoda > Neogastropoda > Conidae > Conus > Conus ventricosus. The sequence goes on from CM031613.1 coordinate 2,096,959, forward strand.
GTGTGGTGTGTGTGTGTGTGTGTGTGTGTGTGTGTGTGTGTGTGTGTGTGTGTGGTGTGTGTGTGCGTGTGTGTGTGTGTCTGTGTCTGTGTGTGTGTCTGTGTGTGTGTCAATAATTATGCACTCTTGTTTGTAGCTGTATGGTACTTTTAGCAATATTTAACTTCTTATTGCTTTCATTTATCTTTTTCCTTATTCTTTTCTGTATTGAAAGCTCCTAGGGCTTATATAAGATTAGCCACCATAAATAATCATTATTTGTGTAATATTACACTATCCTAGTTTTCATACCTTACCCCGGTGTCTTAACAGTCAACATACCTTAGGAAAGTACATGCCTGTCATTCGTGTCAGCAATCGTGCTGAAGAAGGACGATTGCAGGCATAGCTAACATATTTCTCTGTTCTTTTAGTTTGTTAGTTTTGTCACTTGTATATTTACTGCTTGCAGAACGCATCTGATCGTCCAAACATGTTCCTTCTATCTTGCTGTTTGTAAACTCCATTTATAGCAGGTCTGACAGCGTCGTTTTCTTTTTTGCATGTCTAAAACATGACTGAGAAAATCGTTCTGACATTCTCGATTCCAGGACTATACAATCGCCAATGTTTCTCCTAGGTCCCATGTTGGCATTCCCATGGCTTACGTGATCATCAGCTAAAAATAATAAAACAGCCTGACAAAACACTGTCTGGCTTATTTGGTTTCTTTCCAGCGAAAGAAGAATCGATCACTGATAACTTCAATGACCACAAGCGTAACACAGTGTACAGGGGCAGATAGTTTTGATGGTTTCTTTCTTTCTTTGCTTATTGGTATGTTTGTTTGTTTGTATGCTCGTTTTCTTAACGCTAATACTTTTCATATGGCTAAGCTTCTTAGTTTCAGCATAGTCTTTTATGTCAAGCATAACCACTGTACCTCATCTTTGAAAGAAAGACAAAAATTGGCACACAATTAAGATCCTGTAAGGATTGTATCAACCAACAATAAACTGAATCAGTGCATAAAAAACTCAGTTTACTCTGTATTACGCTTCCTTTACTCCTACTTCATTCAAACCACCGCCCCACATTTGAAGTTCCCTTACCATCTCACTATCATGTACAAGTAATGGAATTCTCAACGACAATCAAATTCTGTCTAAAATTTGTTCTCCTGATCCCAGCAGATGTTATCGAGTCACTTGCTGCCTGCATCGTCAGGGCCAGCAACCTCCAGAGAGTGTCCTCACGTCCAGTCAGCCCTTTCCTCCAGAGAGTGTCCTCACGTCCAGTCGGCCCTTTCCTCCAGAGAGTGTCCTCACGTCCAGTCGGCCCTTCCCTCCAGAGAGTGTCCTCACGTCCAGTCGGCCCTTTCCTCCAGAGAGTGTCCTCACGTCCAGTCGGGCCCTTTCCGGCAAAGATCAGCACCTGACTCGGGTCCAGATGCCAGGAATTACTGGGTACAGAAAGGCCTTTGCACGTGAGCAAAATTCAGTTTTCTCCCCCTAGGAGAACTTCACTGAAGTCAAAGTATGTGACTGATTGCCCAGACAGCCAGAAAACTGTATCAGGAATTTCAATACCAGGTTTGAATATTTTCAAACAAATAAAAACCCAGTACGTCTTGTGTCTGTATAAAGTGAAATAAAAAAAACCCAACAACTCGGATTTGTGTGCTATAGAGAATGCTTAGAACTTTTGTTGAATGATTCTTGCTGTGTTAGAAACAGCGCTGTGTGTATAAAAGATAGCCTGGCATTCTGCATTGATGAAAGAGAAACAAAATGAGATAGTAAAAGAAAAATGGTGTAAACGCCAACCAGAACGGCAATGAAGGGTACATAAGCGATACATCTTCGTGTGAACACATCAAGCCGAAATAAAATGCATCAAAACATAAGTATAGAGCGTGGGGTGTTGGTAGCCCTTTCAACGT
>CM031613.1:2108879-2123879 GCA_018398815.1 Conus ventricosus
GAAGCGGTTTGGTTGTCTCGTCTGGTAGGAGTGAGGGTCATGCGGATGCTTATGCCTTGTATCATAGCATTAAACGTGTAGTTGGAGAGCATGTTTTTTTGCTGTGAGTTGGTTTGTTACAGGAACAAGGTGGAGGAAGACGCTATCATCCTCGCTGCACTCCGTAGCTGTCATTCCTACACGCAAGTACAAGGCTATACGTTCACACGTGTGACTTTGAATATTCATGGCCAGTCTAGGGGTGTGTCGTCGTTCACGGTTGAAATAAACTTTTCTAAAACTGTTCAGGCGTGAAGCAATATAAACATTTGGAATGAAATTACATTTTCAATCACGTTGTGATCGGTGGGATGTTCAAAGACGTGGAAAGACAATATGACCTCATTGGATGGAATTTGACAGTAGAATTTGAATTTATATTTGATTATTAAATTATAAACATATTTTTCTAGATAGGGACCAGGGACCTTCGGTCGATTTGTGGATGTGATGCAACAATCTGGGTGTAAGTCATAGAGAGTTCTTGAATATGTGGTATTCGAGTTAATTTTGTGGATCCTTGTCCTGTGGACAGGGGTCTAGGACTAATGTTAAATTCTGACGAGAAATTTTCATTAAATGGATAGAGTTAATAGAAAATTTCTCTAAAGGGATTGAGCATTTGACAGTCGGGGGACTAGTCTATCTATTGAGTGTGGTATCAAATTTTTACCTTTGGTGAAGGTTATTTTGAAGCTCTTAATCAGTGGAATTTCCCTAAATGGATAAATACACCTGTTTGGAGCCATCTTCAGAGGAACGTTTCTCGTCGGTCGTGGTTTTTTCTTTAACAAAAAAATAATAATAATAGTGTTTTTTATTTTATTTTTTTTTCTCCGGGGAAGGGGGTGATGTCAGAAGTGTTAGTGATAGTTTTAAAAGTTTTTTAGGATATTTTTTTAATTCCGCTATCTCTTGGGTATGGCTTGGTGAAGGCCGAGGCAATGCGTAGCGTAGGAATATAAGGCATGTGGGCGACCCGTGTTCGGTCCTTTTTGAATGTATGGAGGTGTGGGGCTGTTGGTATGAGTATAGTACCCCAAACTTCGGATTTTAGGTTCAGTGTAGTTCATTTCGACTTTAAGAGGTTTAAGTGTTTCGGAATAGGAACAAGAGTTTGTTTAGGTTTTATATATTTATTCCAGCTTTTGCAGGATCATGTTTGATAGTGGGCGGCCGCGTTGAACACCGGTTGTGAGTAAACTGTAATGTCTTCGGAGAGATTGAGCAGAATGCTGGACTTTGTAGTTGTGCGAGTGCGTGTTTGTACAAGGAATTGAATGTCGGGATAATTGAGCGATGGGGCATGAGTTAAGAATGTTGTCGTAAGAATGTTTCGGTAATTGGGAGAGCGTAGGCGTGCGCGTTAATTTGTTAGTGGGAACTGGGGAAGTTATTTATTTTGGTGGGTCAGAGGGAGGTGAGTTTTAGTTACAGTCAGGGGGGAAGTTGTTCGTTAGGGAGGTCGGTAGTTAGAAATAAAGTAATGTTTGGGATATGGCTTAATTTAAGTTAATTTGTTGAATTCTGTGTGCAAAAATGTATGTTAACTTATGAATGTGAAGTTTATGTGTGTTCGTACAAGTAATTTGGAACTTGTATATCTTTGGAGTCTGTTGTAAATGTTGGAGTGACAAAGAACTCGTGTCATGTTTTGGAGGAAGTGAGTTACATGTTGTTTGTCGGGTTGTGTCGGAAAAGTGCGAGAGAGAGCTATTGACAATTACACAGTTATTATATAAGTCGTGAGCTGTTAGTGTATTCATTCTCTATAATAACAGAGGTAAAAAACTAGGTTGTTAACCGGTGTGACAACCCTACATGGAGATGGTGGCTTAGCGTTCAGTTTTACATCTTTGCTGCTGCCTGCTGCTGACGTATTTTGCTCTAGATTCTACCTTTTGTCGACTTCTAACCGTTTTTTTATTATTTATTATTATTAATTATTATTATTGTTGTTACTTTTTATTATTAACTGTTATTACTATACTATTATTATTATTACTATTATTATTATTATTATTTATTAATTTCTTTTATTATTTTTATTTTTTATTATTATTATTATTATTATATTATTACTACTACTAATTATTTTATTATTCCATTATTACTACTACTAATGCTACTACTATTTTTTTTTTATTATTATTATTATTAGTATTATTTTATTATTCACGTCAAACACGTCATTCACGTCAACACTATTCTCATTATCTTATGTCTTTGTCTTGGTCGCTCAGTTCTCATGGTCATCATGACTGTACTTGTTTTTTGTTGTTGGAAAGAGGGACGTGGGGGGTTAGAGGGAATTATGGATGACATTGTGTTGTAATGATTGTGCAGTATGCAAAGGATTAATTACAAAGCATCCCATAATTATATCCTCCTCTGCCACGATGAATAAGCGTCTTGGTTTATTAGCATGTAGATGCAAATTCGTATACTATTACTTGGAAGCCAGCAAATGCAGTTTGTGCATCGTTTCATAAGCACTAGACAAATAGAAAGCCGTGATGGTATCTTCCCATATTGCATTTCTTTTCCAAAGAGAGGTAAACGGACAGATGTCTTTTAGGTGGAGAAGAATATGGAGGAAGAGTTTATGTTAATCAAGTGTCAACTTTGAATTAAAATTCTGGAACATAAACTGAGTTTCTGTTTCAGTTTCATCAAATCAAAAGTCACGCGTGCGGATAGTCAATACACATCATACTGCTAAGCTTTGAAAAAACCTACTGCCCCATGATTTGACACTGATAGATAAATGGAATTTCGGGACTAAAACTGAAAGGAAGTGAGATGAGGACTCAGCACTAAGAGTTGAAGAATGCAGTGGTCAGTGTGCACAGACTGGCTGCGATCAGACATGCTCACTATGTTGTTTTTCTAACTGGGGGAAAACAAGTGCCAGCGGACCCTTTCAAACTCCACTCATCTCATCTTCTTTGGAAACACGAAAAGTTGGGCAGTTTAATAATTGGATGGCATGAGGTTCAGGTACTACATCCACCCTTCCCTTGATTCTACAGTCTGCTTCCCAGCCCTGTTCTTCTATTGCCAGGTCATACGATCGCTATTCACACACGAGTTTTGCTCTTCCTGGTTGTCACTGTGTAATGATTGCATTTGGTGTAAATGAACATCCCCTTCGTTGGGTTAATATTAACGACTCAGTCGCTGATGTGCTCCTCTAGTTGTGAACACTTTCAAAACACACACACACACACACACCCCACCCCTCACACCAACCACAACACCACACACACACACACACACACCACACACACACCAACTCACACACAATAGGCACGCACGCACAGCACGCACGCACGCACACACACACACACAAAACACGCACGCACGCACGACGCAGCACGCACGCACGCACGCTCGCACCGCACATCACACACTCACGGCACGCACGCCGCACGACGCAGCACGCACGCACACAACAACACCACACACACAACACACACACACATAACATTGTCTGGTCACTCAATCCCTGACTGTGATTCCATTGAGTGTCCGAAACAGTGTCCAGACCTTGGACCGCCTTCAGAGGGCAGTAGAATTAAGGTGACTTTGTCTATGGGAAATTGCGATGTATTATACCACTATATATATAATATATATATAATATATATATATATATTATATAACTTATATATATATTATATATTTATGTGTGTGTGTTGTGTGTGTGTGAGTGTGTGTGGTGTGTGTGTGTGTTAGTGTGTGTGGTGTGTGTGTGTGTGCGTGTGCGTTGCGTGCGTGCGTGCGTGATGTGTGTGTGTGTGTGTGTGTGTGTGTGTGTTGTGTGTGTGTGTAGTGTGTTGTGTGTGTGTGATGTGTGTGTGTGTATGACCTGCATATAGTTTTGTGTGTTTGTGTAAGTATTTTATTTAATTTTAAATGTGTGTGTGTGTGTGTGTGTGTGTGTGTGTGTGTGTGTGTGTGAGAGAGAGAGAGAGAGAGAAGAGAGAGAGAGAGAGAGAGAAAGAGAGAGAGAGTGAGAGAGAGGTGATCCAAAATAGTCGTCACCTGAATTGACAGAAGAAAGAAATGATTCCCAGTGCTGGGTTGTGCTCAGATGGGATGATGTTTTTGAACAGCACACCGACGTCGAGTGAAGGGTGATTCGGACCGCACAATCGGCGTTGCAGATACTATTCCACTCTATTGCTCAGAGAAGTGGCATCAAGATCGTGAAGGAGGTAAAGTCTCACAAGTTTCCAACGTTGAATTAATCTCTCTCTACGCCTTCTCTCTCTCTCTCTCTCTCTCTCTCTCTCTTCTCTCTTCTCTCTCTCTCTCTTTCTCTCTCTCTCTCTCTCGCTCTCTCTCTCTTCTCGCTCTCTTTCTCTCTCTCTCGCACCTCTCGCTTCTTCTCTCTCGTCTCAAGTTGTTTTAAGCTCTGACTACATAAAATTCATTGTATCTTCTTATACTCATTATTCGTTGAGTGCTTATGATTGCAGACTTGCATTCTCCGTCCTTTGAATACTTTCCTTTTCATATGGCATCTATGCTGGCAAGGAACAACACACAAAACATTATAGGAGTTAACAGAGAATAAGACTTCAGAAGGCTGAAGGATGAGGGAGAAGAAGAACAAACTGAAGACGGCGAAAAGAAACAAATTGTCAACGGCTTCACTTTGATCAGGAGCTCACAATGGTGGGACACTTCAGCTGGGACGTGTGACGGACCCTTGTCTTCAGTCCCTTGCCCACTCTGGATTCATTATCCCCTTGTCTTTCTCTTCCTATCTGCCTCTCACGTCCATCGCACACTCTCACTCTCCACACACACACACACACTACACACACACACACACACACACCACACACACACACACACACACAAAACACGCGATGGACCAGCAAAACTGCGTTGAAAATCTACGTTCAGGTCTGTTTGCACGTTCACAGAAGCAGCAGTCCTGTAGTTTACAGCCTGCTAACCAAGGAGGCTCTATCAAGATTACGGCAAATTTAAGGCTGATCTATTTAAAGATTTAAATACTGGATGGAAATCCAAAATCACGAAAGCTCCGGACCTCAACTGGACTGGTCGAACCAATTTATTTACAAATCAAATTATGAACAGGTGTAGAAGGGGCCGGACAGCGCATGGTCAAAATCCGGAAAGGTTTTGCAAGGGCTTCCATTTATGCAACATGGGTTAGTAATAGGTGATGTGTCTTACATTCTATTCTATTCGTTTAGGAATTTAATTTCATGTGTGAAGCCATTTCAAAAGATATGTGATCCTAAATTGCCACTATGCCAGTGAACAGGAAGCAAATTGTCAAAAATTCTGAACATCCAATAGGCTGATATTTGACAAGAAAATGACTATGATAAAGGAATGAAATGATTAAAGGAATGAAATAAACTACGCGATCATACATGTGTACATTAAACGTCACACATAGTCGTATTTACTGAAACCATATAGAAAACAGCAACAACAACAAGCAACAACAACAACAAAACAACACACTCAAACAACACACACACACAACACACACACACACACACACACACAATACAAACACACGCAACTCATACGAGAGAGAAGAGACCGAGAGATCGAGGAGAGAGAGAGAGGAGAAGAGAGACGAGAGTGGGGGAGAGGAGAGAGAGAGAGGAGAGAGAGAGAGAGAGAGAGAGAGAGAGAGAACCATCTCCAGTCTTTTCTGGACTAGAATGAAAAATGGTCAGAGGGGTGAACAATGGAGAGGTGAAGGAGGTGAAGGAGGTGAAGGAGGTGAAGGAGGTGAAGGAGGTGAAGGAGGTGAAGGAGGACAAACACGCACATGCAGACGATGACCCAGAAAACTCCACACTCATCACACTGCGATAAAAAAGGTTCACAATGGATCCCCTTGAGGTGACTTGGGACTGAAGGCTTCAGCCGTACCCTGTTGCCTGTGTGCTTTGATGCTGCTTCCTTTGACATCTTCCCACTGGGTCACGAGAGGTCTTTGGCAGCAGACCTCTATTCTCCTGAGATCACACGTCTTCAGCCTGGAGGACTGTTTTAAACTAGAACCTTGTTCTGTGGGGTTTTCAAACAACCTGCCGTTGACCATCATGCTATATCTATATTCTCTTGTGTAGGAGAAAGCATTGCCATTAAACATAACGTTGGTACGTTACTCTGAGGAAGCTAAACATGTACTTGTATATAGCTGAATAGCTCAGATATTGGTTTTGTTTAGTGATAATCAATTACATTCACAGAGACAGGTCGCTTTTTTGTAAAGAAACAGATACAATAATTAGATGTTGAAAATATCTGAACACTGCGGTACCTGTGAGTATGGTAGGATCTCACTTATAGAGACCAAAGGAGTTCCCATGGTTTGGGAGTAAACGTTTGGAGTGAATACATATGGTCGCAGGCAATTGACTTGGTATCTTGCCTGTGAAGAATATTGTGCATGTGCAATCTTTTTTTCTGCATTACTTTAAATCGTAAATATCTGAAACACTACACTCTCTATACTTATTTCATTTCATCTTTAAGGGGCGATAACGCGCTCATACCTTGTTAGTAAGACTGTATTGAATTTTGGATTGTCTAGAAAAATATTTCTCTCTCTCTCTCTCTCTCTCTTCTCTCTCTCTCTCTCTCTCTCCTCTCTCTCTCTCTCTCTCTCTCTCTCTCTCTCTCCTTTCTCTCTCTCTCCTCTCTCTCCTCTCTCTCTCTCTCTCTCTCTCTCTCTCTCTCTCTCTCTCTTTTAAAACTGCTTTACCTTCTAACCATAAAGCTATGAACGCAAACATGTTTTTCTCTCTCCTCTCTGAAAGCTTCCTTTTCATGTGGGCATGCACGCAGCAAGACGAAGCATCCATGGGAGTCGACAGAGAACCAAGACATCAGGAAGGTTGAGGAAGAGAAGAACAACAAAACGAATACGACGAAAGTAACATTGTCAACGGCTTCAGACTTTGACCAGGAACACACAACGGGTGGAGCATTTCAGCTGACGTGTGACACTCGCATGTATTCAGGCACTCTCTGTACTCAGACTTTAATTCATTCCCCCCTCCCCCTCTCTTCCATCCTGCCTCTCACGCCCCTTCCCTCCCCCATACACGCACACACACTACGACGCCCCTTCCTCCCCCCCCCACCCCCCCCCCCCCCCCCCCAACTTCAATTTCCCTTGGCACCAGTTTCGATCTTTGGCACCACGCTTCTAAGTTAAGACAGAAAACAGGAAAATGAGCATTGGAAACGGCTACATTCAGGGCTAGCTGTTTACAAATTCACCGATGCAAACGTTCTGTAGCTTATAGCCCTGCTAATCACGGAGGCCATATCAGGATTACAGCAACTTGAAGACTGGCCTATCTATAGATTAAAGTAGAGGATAAAAAACCAACATCACGACAGCCCTTGACCTAAAATCGACAAACGCATGTATTTACAAACCAGAGTATGGACAAGAATGGAATGTAGAAATCACGTTCGGTCAAAATACGACAAGGTCTGCCAAGAGCCTCAATCTATGCACCATGTTTGCCGCAAAGATGATATGTCTTATGATAAACTTTCCTTTCTTTGACTGAACTTAACTTAGTTTGATATATGACAGGAATCTCCTATGATGTATGAATGAAATAAGCTAGGCAACATTGTTTTTGTGTAGCCTACGTTAATCGTAGCGCATACTGCATATACTGACAGCGTTGGCAACAACAATAATAACAACAACAACAACAGCAACAGCAACACACACACACACATACACACACACACCACCACCACCACCACCACCCCCACCACCACCACCACCAACAACAACAGCAACACCACACCACCACGACACTGCACCACACCACACCACAGAGTGAGAAAAGAAGAGGAGAGAGAGAGAGAGAGAGAGAGAGAGAGAGAGAGAGAGAGAGAGAGAGAGAGAGAGAGAGAGTGAGAGAGAGAGAGGAGGAGGTTGAGCAATCTAGCACCATCTCCATCACCATCACCACCACCATCACCACCACCATCACCACCACCACAACCACCACCACCACTACCACTACCAGCATCCCTCTGTGCTGGAGACTGAGCAATTCATTCTGATTTTTTTCACATATAGGCTAAATTCCATTGAACAAACGGAAACAAACAGATCGGTGAATCATCATGAATGTAAGAGAACGTGAAAAAAGCTCTCCAAGTGAAGAGACTGATGGCTGAAACTGAAACAAGCACAAAGACAGAATGACCCGCCGACAAATGAAGAAGAAACAAAACTCAAAAACTAACCCAATGCATTTCGAAAAATTTGGCCGGAACGCATTACAGTTGTTTTGGAATTTGTTTATTCTTCCGTTTAGCGGCGAGAGTAATTCTGCCTTTGCTCATCTGGTAAAAACAAAAAAACAACAACAACAAAAAGGTCATGAATCTATCTTCTGATATTTGTTCTTCAAAAATATTTGAAAAGTGTGTATTTTTTCTGAGGAAGAAAATGTGGAGGAAGAAATGTCTTTTCACTGGATATCAAGTTTAGTGTATCTGTACAAAATAAGGACTGAAAAAGAAAACAATGCTCATTTTGTGCAGTCCAACGTTATAAAACTACTTACAATGCAGCATTCTGGCATGGAAGAAAAAACGTGCGCGCGCGCACACACACACACACACACACACACACACACACACACACACACACAACACACACACACACACACACACACACACACACACACACACACACACAACACACACACACCACACACACACGCACGCACGCACGCACGCACGCACGCACGCACGCACGCACGCACACACACACACTCACTCTCTCTCTCTCTCTCTCTCTCTCTCTCTCTCTCTCTCTCCTCTCTCTCTCTCTCTCTCTCTCTCTCTCTCTCTCTCTCTCTCTCTCTCTGTCATGAAGTAGTTTGCATTCTACCATGAAACCTGTGCCTTTCATCTCTCCCTGATACGCGTACCGCGTGAGTGTGCCTGTAGAATACAAACATTTTTTTCTGTCCTTTCTGAACTCCTTCCTACTCATGACGTCATGTGCACTCCTAGAATATACATCAAGAGATGTTGATGGAGAACCGAAACATCAAATAGGATGAGGGTGAGAACATCAAATAGGATGAGGGAGAACATCATATTAATAGGATGAGGGTGAGAACATCAAATAGGATGAGGGTGAGAACATCAAATAGGATGAGGGTGAAACATTAAATAGGATGAGGGTGAGAACATCAAATAGGATGAGGGTGAGAACATCAAATAGGATGAGGGTGAGAACATAAAATAGGATGAGGGTGAGAACATCAAATAGGATGAGGGTGAGAACATCAAATAGGATGAGGGTGAGAACATCAAATAGGATGAGGGTGAGAACATCAAATAGGATGAGGGTGAGAACATCAAATAGGATGAGGGTGAGAACATCAAATAGGATGAGGGTGAGAACATCAAATAGGATGAGGGTGAGAACATCAAATAGGATGAGGGTGAGAACATTAAATAGGATGAGGGTGGGAACATCAAATAGGATGAGGGTGGGAACATCAAATAGGAATGAGGGTGAGAAGTAGAACGAAATGAAGATGATGAAAAGAAAATTATCAACGGCTTCAAACTTTGACCAGGAAGTTACAATGGTGGATAATTTCAGGTGACATGTAGCAGACACTTTCTGCGTTCTGGCTGTCTTGAAATCTGTCTCCCCCCCTCCCCCCACCCACCCCCCACACACACAACACCACACCACACACACACACAACACACACACACACACACACACACACACACACACACACACACACACACACACAACAGCACCACACACACACACACACACACACACACACACACACACACACACACACACACACACACACACACACACACACACACACACACACACACAACACACACAACACACACACACACACACAGCCATACCCAATCATCCCTGGGCTTGGGAGAAGAAAAAAAAGAGGCTTGGAAGATGGAAGAGTACAAAACGCACACTCCGAAGGCAAACACCAAGGCTCTGTACAGCTTCACGCGGTGATAAAAGAAAATTCACAATGGGATCCCTTGAGATGACGTGGGACAGACTCGTCCAGCATTCTACTGCACTCAGTCTGCTTTGGTGTTGCCTCCCTGACGTCTTCCCACTGGGTCACAAGAGGTCTTTGGCACCAGAACTCAATACTCCTGAGAATCACATGTCTTCAGCCTTCAGGACAGTTTTCAAACTTGGACAAAGTTCTGTTTTGAGACAGAATGCAGGTCGATCATCAAACCATATTCACATTCTCTTGTTTAGGAGAAAAAATATGACATAAAGATACGGATGCCTTGATTTTGTTTTTTGTTTTTGTTTTTGTTTTCTTTTTTTTAATCAGCTGAAATGTACGTTAATATAGCTGTGATTCTTACACATTCGTTTTATTAGTAAAACCTAGTGACATAGACAAAGACAGGCTACATTTTTAGAGGCAGGTGCAGGAGCTGAAAATAAGGGGTCTGCGAGCGTCACAAATTCGTTTTCATAAGTATTGACTCATTACGTTTATAGAAATAGGCCACAGTGCATGTCAGTAGAACCTCACTGAAGGCGCCCAAAGGGGACCCAGTGGGTCCGGAGTGAACAGGTTCTGAGATAATTGAGTTTTCTTTCCACCTGCAAAGACTATTTTAAACTATGATCTGAACACTTGCAATCTTTTTTTGTCAATTCCGTTTTCTTTTCCCCTTTTGTACTTTAGGCACTTTTTCGTTCATTTTATTTGATTCTTAATCGGCGAAGGCTTGCTCATAAGTCAGAAGTAGAGACTGTGTTTCATTATGTTTTGTCGTCCAGAAAACTGAATCTCCTCTCTCTCTCTCCTCTCTCTCTCTCTCTCTCTCTCTCTCCTCTCTCTCTCTCTCTCTCTCTCTCTCTCTCCTTTATACAGTAACAAAATGCAAAAAGATGGAATTGTTTTACTAGAAGAAGCTATCCTGAACATCATGAATGATGAAGAGTTATATCTTGTGATCTGTGGGGATGTAAATGCGAGGACAGGGTGGAAGCAACCTAACTGGAATGAAGCACTTACCTATTCTCCTATTGATGATGTCGATGATAATGATGTTGATATTTATAACCGACAGTCAAAAGATCTGTTGATCAATAACTTTGGTGAGTCTTTGCTGAATTTGTGTTTTATGTTGGACTGTAGTATTGTGAACGGTGCATGTGTTGGTGATTTTGATGGTCAGTTTACATATGTTTCACCACATGGTAATAGTGTTATTGATTATTTTATAATGACTAAAGGGCTGTTTTCAAGTAATTGTCACTTACATATTGGAGACCGTGTGGATTCTTGGCATTTGCCAGTCGAGTTTACTTGGAAATGTGGTCTTGATTATATAGACAAATCTAGAATTGTAGAGAATGAGGAAAATTGTATTGTGTGGTCTGAAGATTATTTGTTAGAGTCCACACATGAGTTAAATTCACATGTGTTTCATAGCCATATCCAAGAAGCTGTTCAAGCTCTTTCAATCGATGTCAACACTTCTCTAGATATATTTGTTAAAACATTGTATGGAGCTGCTGCCTCCATGATTCGAACTGTAGGCAATAAGAAGAAAAGCGTAAATGAATGGTATGACAAACAATGCGCCCAAAAGAAAAGAACGGTCCAACGTTACCTTAAACTATTCCAAAGGTCAAAAAAGAGTAATGAGCAGCACAGAGATAAGTATGTGGATGAAAGGAGACTATATAAAGAACTTTTTTCTGCAAGAAAAAAAGAATTTGACAATGAAAGGATAATTAAATGAAAACAATAAACACGTGGGTTATGTTTTGCTCCCATAAGGAAACCTAACACAGAGTAACTTTTATTCAAGACTGGCACAGCCTTTTAAACTTGAATAAAGTCAGCCAAATACATAGACGAACAATCTAATAGTGGGGGAAAAAAACAAGCGCAGGCCAACAACTGAACTGTCTGGCAAAGATTTGGACTTGAGGGGAGGGGAGTTTGAAGATGGAGAAACTGGGAAAATGAAATTAAAAAAAAAAAAAAGTTACAGATCTGAAAACTCTTCTCTAGCTGCATAAGGGAACCACTGCAATCCCTTTTGAAGGCAGATATATTTGTATTGCCTGCTCCGAGGCCTTTCGCCCGCTGGATCGGGACTCATCAGGGAGACACGGCTGGTTGTGTCTGCGCTCCCGGCGTCAAATAGAGACACACCACAGTCCATAGTGCTATTGGATTCTTTTTTGCACCCATGGTGGTGAGAACACCACAGTATTATAGACCAACTTTAAATGTCAGGAAATCATATTATTTAGGAAAGGGGTTTTCAATCTATACCTCAGAATTATATGCAATACTGAAGGCTTTGACTTACATATGTGATACACCAATTGCTTTCTATAAAATTTTACTTTGTGTTGATTCCAAATCTGTTTTACGATCACTAGAGCGTTGGGACTGCAAAGCTAGAAAAGATTTGCTTTTTGAAATAAAACATCTACTGCATTGTGTCATAACTCTAGGCATAAGAATTGATTTTTGTTGGGTCCCATCTCACTGTGGTATAAAGTGAAATGAAATAGCAGACAGTCTTGCAAAGAAGGAGCAAATAGAAATGCTGAAAATTTATTAAACAGTCCCTTAGATTTATCCGCTTGTGAATTAATCCAAATCATGGAAAAATATATACATAAGAAGAATTTAAGTGACAAAATGTCTAGTGTACACACACACACACACACACACACACACACACACACACACACACACACACACACACACACACACACACACACACACACACACACACACACACACACACACACACACACACACACACACACACATACGCACACACACATTGAAATCAATTTATTAACTTTTTTGATTGCTGATTACGCAGGTTGTTATTCAGGCACGAGTCCTGTCATTTCCACTGACTTTTTTAATGACCAAATTCTGTTTCTAAATGGATCCTCCTAATTAGCATTGTTGGCCGATTCAATTGATGACTGTCGTTAATGTGAACACCACTGTAGTAAACCTTATCTGAGCCACTCAATTTCCCCTAAGTCAACATCAATCACTGCCTGGAACCATTCAGACCAAGACACGGAGTGTCCAGACTTGACAAAGGAAACTACAGGACTCGCACATGGAATTCAGCTGTGTCTTGGGGAGATTCAATCACATCAAACAAAAGCCATCTGAAAGCTTACGAAAAAAACAACAACAACAAAACTAATGTGATTTTAGTGTATTCGATCAGAAAAGGAAGAAAGAAAGAAAAAAACATGCAGTGATATGTTTAGAGATGGTACTAATGAGTGGGGATTCGAAACGTAGTGACTGCTATTGAGAGAGACCCGTGTCCTTCATGATGGTAAAAAACAGTGCGGTCTGTCTCTTTTTTTTTTTTTTTTTTTTTTTTGCTGTCCCAAACTGCGCCACCTCAGAGGCAGTGCACCCACAACGCTCATTCCGACACCCCGTCCACAGCCCCGGCACCGGCAATCCACAGGGAGCAGTCAATGTCAAGTCGCCAAGAGGCAACCCACCGGAGGAGACACTGCACTGCTGCCGAGTCACTTCGGTGGTGTTCAATGGCGCCTGTTCTGATCTAACATACGCAGGACACCACCTACTAAGCCCCCTACGGACGACAATTATTGCTTAGTCGCGGAGCCAGCGTGAGTGAGCTCTCCCTCCGGAGGGCGCCACCACGTCCGTCCAACGACAGTCCCCACGGACTCGCCGATACCGGTGACCCCGACGGAACCAAACCAAGGCCCCAGACGTGGAGAGGACATCGAAATTGAGGTCACCATGAGAGCAGGGCATGAAGGGTCACAGAACTTGAGACATTTTTTTTATGCTGATCGATGAGAATGAAGATGATCAAGATGATGCTACGGATTTCCATTTCGGTCTGAGACTACATGACAGGGCTGTACTCTACGCTTCCTTTCATAATATATCCCAGCGCTAGCTGCAGCGTCAACCAGGCCGAGAGATACAGGCACCTGCAGAAAACGCATCCATTAAGTGGATGAAACTCGGCTGTGTGGTCCCAGTCTTCCCAACTGAGTCCGCAGCAAACTCAACTCTGGGTAGGAGCCGGTCGGGACAGAAAAACCCACATGACTCTGATGGGATTGGAACCCACGACCTCCCAGCCGGGAGTCCGCGACGCTAACTACTTCGCCACGGCGGCTGGTGGTCTCATTTGTTTTGTCTACGAATGATAATCTGACATGTTCATTAACTAAAACACAAAAACTTACACTGTGGGGTGAGGTCGAACAAGAAATAATCACAGAACGAAGGATGGAAAGAAGCAAAAAAAAAAAGGATAAGCAGTAGAAGGAAGAGAAGACATGACGAACTAGAAAGAAATGGAATCGTGTCAAGTGAAGAGGTGAGAAAAAAAAAACAGGAAATATGATGTATCTTAGCATTTTCATGCATTCATTTTCATTAGCCCAGTAGTCCCTGGGTGAGTTCTGTTTTCAAATGCATGTTATATTTGAAACTGCGTTATTGGTTGTTGTTTTTTTTTAATTTTGTTTGTCTTCATTTTTGCATGAAGTGATTTCCCTCCTGGGTATTTTCAAGGCAGTTTCTAATTCCAAGCAAACATGAAAAACATCTATGGCGAAGCACTCGCAACCAGTTCATGACAACACTCTACTGTAGAAAGCTGTGCCAAATCTATTAAAAATCTTCGCTTAAACAGTCGGAAATCCAAGGTGGAATTCCAAAGTCGCGTTAGTCCCTGGACTTAGAGTGACGGGTGGAACATTTGCAAATGAAACTATAGATATAAGTAACAATTTAAAAAAAAATAATAACAGTGTGTGGTCATATTATCACACAGTCTACTAAGGATCGCAAATACTACATGATTCTCCAGGCGCATTTGGTA
>CM031613.1:2136379-2141379 GCA_018398815.1 Conus ventricosus
AGAGGAGAGAGGGGGGGGAGAAAGGGAGGGAGGGAGGAGGTAGAGAGAGAGAGAGAGAGAGAGAGAGAGAGAGAGGGAGAGAGGTGGAGGGAGGGAGGGAGAACTAGAGATAGAGAGAGAGACAGACAGAGAGAGAGACAGAGAAAGACATACATACAGACAGACAGACAGACAGACAGACAGACAGAGACAGATAGAAAGACAGACAGACAGACAGACAGAGAGAAAGAGAGAGAGAGAGAGAGAGAGAGAAGAGAGAATGTGTATGTGTCGTGTGTGTGGCGTGTGTGTGTGGTGTGTGTGTGGTGTGTGTGTGTGGGGTGTGTGTGTGTGTGTGGTTGTGTGTGTGTGTGTGTGTGTGTGTGTGTGCGCGCGTTGTGTGTGTGCGTGTGTGTGCGTGTGTACACTCACATGTGGTGTGTGTGTGTGTGTGTGTGTGTGGTGTGTGTGTGTGTGTGTGTGTGTGTGTGTGTGTGTGTGTGGTGTGTGTGTGTGTGTGTGTGTACACTCGTGTGTGTGTGTGTTGTGTGTGTGTGTGTGTGTGTGTTGTGTGTGTGTGTTTTGTGTGTGTGTGTGTGTGTGTGCGTGCGTGCGTGCGTGCGTGCGCGCGTGCATGCGTGCGTGCGTGCGTGCGTGTGTGCGCGAGCGTGCATGCGTGCGTGCGTACGTGCGTGGGTGCGTGCGTGCGTGCGCACGCGAGCGCGCGCGCGCACGTGCGAATGAAGAGAATTCGATCGATTCAGTCAGTCAGAGATGTAGACAGTTTTCGCAGATTAGCATGTTGGAAATGTTGTTTCTCTCTCTCTCTCCGCAGTACTGTCTTCTGAAGTCTTTGATCTAGGAGACATCAAGAGGAATGGTTCTTCTGTACTTCAGGAGACGAGGAGTAAGCAAGGCATGAAGATAATTAGCATGAGACGGAGTGAGAGGTGTTGAATTCAAATGGCCAGCAACTAAGAAACCCGTGTTTGTGTTTAATCTGGTTGTTGATAGGCAGCCAGTTCAAGTCCCGGAAAACGGACAACTTTAATATCCCCACTCTGATCCTTAACTGCTCAGGGACCAGCGCGGATTGACCAACTGAGAGATAACGAAAAATGGAAGGAAGACGTAAATAGATCATTTTCAAGATGTACTCATCACTTCTCTCTCCTCTCTCTCTCTTCTCTCTCTCCTCTCTCTTCTCTCCTTTTCTCTCTCTCTCTCTCTCTCTCTCTCTTTTCTCTCTCTCTTCTCTGAGCTAGCAGTGGAGTTATCTAGTAAAGGTAGACATGGTATTCAAATAATACCTGGGCAGTTGAGATATTTTTGTTACTGTTTGCTGACGATGTTATGCTTTTATCTGGCACAGTTGTAGGTTAAAAAAACAGTTAAATAGCTGAAAGGGGAAGCAGATCGCTTGTGTCTAACAGTTAACCTGGATAAGACAAACATTGTGGTCTTCAGAAATGGTGGACATCTTTCTTTACACGAAAGATGGTTTTATGGAAATACAAAAGTTCAAGTAGCCAATTCATACAAATACTTAGGAATGATATTTTCAACAAAATTGACGTTAAGTTATGCGTGGGAAGAATCTTTAAAGAAGGGTAAAAAAAGGTGTCATTGAAATTATGAGATCCTTAAGGAAGCTGAAATGTATTGATTGTAGTATATTTTGGAGAATGTTTGATTCACAGATAGAACCTTTACTTACTTATGGAGCTGAAATTTGGGGGTTACAAAAAATACACGGATAGAAAAAGTACACACGTACGCTATGAAGCGTTTTCTTCAGGTACCAATTCATGCATCTAACACTCTTTTATACGGAGAGATGGGCAGATACCCTCTTTATATAAGATCTTATGTGAAATGTGTTAGGTACTGGTTAAAAATGTTGAAGCTCCCACAGTCACGTCTGTGCAGACAAGCTTATGATATGATGCTGATACAATTGGAACGAGGTAAAGAAAATTGGGCTTATAATATAAAGAAAGTGCTATCAGAACAGGGCTTTGGAGTAGTGTGGATGTCTCAAGGAGTAGGAAACGAACAGCAGTTTATTGCGGAATTTAGGGATAGACTCATTTGTTCTTTTAAACAGGACTGGCATTCTGATATGGAAACCAAAGAAAAGTATTATTGGTTCTTCTTCTTTAAAAACATATTCCATTCGGAAAAGTTTCTTAAGGTTATTAAGGATAAATGGCAAAGAAGTTGTTACGCAAGATTCAGGTTACGAACCGTAGGTTTCAATGCAAACAAAAGATGGTTCGAGTGTGGAACATCCACAGAATCACCATGCCCTTCATGTGGATATACTATTGATAATGAAAAGCACTTCTTATTTCAATGTACTGCATACAGTGATGTGCGTGCAAAATATTCCTTTTTTTACTATGGATGCTTGTGAAAGGCAAAATGTTGCTTCTTTGTTATCGTCTGATGACGACTGTATAATTAAGTCAGTCGCTAAGGTTCATTACAGAAGCAATGAAAATAAGACAAAAGCATTTGTAATATTGTATGAAAAAAAGGAATTAAATTTAAAAAATAAGACTAAAAGCATGTGGAAAGTTTAGTAACATAGTCTTTCGCCTAAAAGGTGGATGGTCGGATAACCCGTAAATTTATTTCTCCTCGTGTGTGTGTGTGTGTGTGTGTGTGTTGTGTGTTGTGTGTGGGGTTTTGTGTGGGGTGGGTGCGTGCGTGCGTGCGTGCGTGCGTGCGTGGTGCGTGCGTGCGTGCGTGCGTGCGTGGTGCGTGCGTGCGTGTTTGTTGTTGTTTTTTGTCGTCATTTTTGTTGTTTTTGTCGTTGGGGTTTGTCATTGTTGTTGCTATGTAATGTTAAAAAGGGTACTCGTGTCTGAGAGGATTTCGAAGATTTGTTTTTTAATGTTTTTGCTTGTTTTTATTTGACTGACCCTTGGGAATAACTGTGTAATATTGCTTGTAGTGTAAGGAAGAGGAATGCGTTATTGCCTGTTACCCCCCTTGTCATAAGACCTTTTGGTAAAAGACAATAATATCAAAAAAGTGTCAAAGGTCAAGTCCTTCTTCCTTTCCTCTCTCTCTCCCCTTTTCTCTCTCTCTCTCTCTCTCTCTCTCTCTCTCCCCCTCTCTTTCTTTTCTTTTCTCTCTCTCTCTTTCCTCTCTCCTCCTCCTCCTCCTTTTTCCTTTCCTTTTTTCCCTTTTTCTTCTTCTTCTTTTCTTCTTCTTCTTCTTCTTCTTTTCTTCTTTTTTCTTCTTCTTTTTCTTCTTTTTCTTCTTCTTCTTTTAGAAAGAGAGAGAGAGAGAGAGAGAGGAGAGAGAGAGGAGAGAGAGAGGAGAGAGAGAGAGAGAGAGAGGGGGGATGGGACGAAGAATCAAGGTAAGAAAAAAGAAAGTTTAATGAAAAGAGAGAGAGAGAGAGAGAGAGAGAGAGAGAGAGAGAGAGAGAGGAAAGGAGAGAAGAGAGAGAGGGGAGAGAGAGAGAAAGGGGGGGATGAGGGACGAAGTAAAAAGGTAAAAAAATCCCGAAGAGAGAGAGAGAGGAAAAAGACAGACAGACAGACAGACGACAAGAAGAGAGAGAGAGGAGAGAGAGAGAGAGGGGAGAGAGAGAGAGAAGACAGACAAGACAAAAACAGACAAGACAGACAGACAGGGCACCAGTCGACAGAGAGTGACAGAGAGGGATGGGAAAAAAAAGGTAAGCAAAAGGAAAGTCAATACCAAATGAAAAATACAGTAAAAATGTGGTTTCAGCAAAGCGTGAACTTGCATAGAAGACCTAGAAATTCCAAGTATTGCTGCAGATCGTTTTTTTTCTTCTTGCGGTGTTGCACAAGGTGATCAAAGTGCTTTCATTTGTCCTTCACACGCTCACTGGGCATTGCGTGCGCGCGCAAACGCCCGTGTGTGTGTGTGTGTGTGTGTGTGTGTGTGTGTGTGTGTGTGTGTGTGTGTGTGTGTGTGTGTGTGTGTGTGTGTGTGTGTGTGTGTGTTGTGTGTGTGTGTGTGTGTGTGTGTGAGTGGAGAGAGAGAGGAGAGAGAGAGAGAGAGAGAGAGAGTAGGTGTGTGTGTGTGTGTATGTGTGTGTGTGTGTGTGTGTGTGTGTGTGCGTGTGTGGTGTGTGTGTGTGTGTGTGTGTGTGTGTGGTGTGTGTGTGTGTGTGTGTGTGTGTGTGTGTGTGTGTGTGTGTGTGTGTGTTTCCACCAAGACACAGTTATATTAACTGTGTCTGTTCTTTGGTGTCCTCTCCCAAGCCTGGACACTCCCTTTCAGGTTCAACGCGCATTACAATGGTCTTCATGATTATGGCAAAGTCAGCCCCTTTCTTGTTGATCAATCGAGCTGGCTAACTGTTATGTACAGTCTATATTCTTCGTTGAATGTCATTTTCGTGAAATGTGTAATAATAATTTGACGGGTCCAGTCAGAGTCCTCAGAGTGGTACTGCAGTTGGTCTATTTCATTGACCATGATTAAGCCTGTGTTACAGGTCACTACAGCCGCTGGATAGCTGCCATCAGCTGAAGTGACGGGTCATTATTTTCTGCCTGTGGACAGGGAACAGCCATGGGAGTGAGCACTTGTCACTACGTGTCCACCTTGTGCCCTCCACTCCCTGCCCCTGTGGAGGAGCAGATCAGGCCACGTGGCACAGTGTGGAAGCCTGTAAGGTTTTCCAGGGGCTGGGGGAGCAGACATAGCCTGTGTCCACTACTCTACAGGGAAAGCTATACGAGGTGTGTGGGCTCTTTCAAGGGGCTGGGGGAGCAGACATAGCCTGTGCCCACTACTCTACAGGGAAAGCTATACGAGGTGTGTAGGCTCTGAAGAGGATCACTATTTTCATTTTGAGGACAAGTCTCGTCTCCAAGTGTGGGTGCATTAGAGAAGCAGAAGGAGGAGGTGGAGGAGGAGGAGAGAAAACCTAGGAAGAAGGAGGAGGAGGGACAGAAGGAGGAGGAGGAGGGGGGCAGGAGGAAGAAGAAGAAGAAGAAGAAGAAGAAGAAGAAGAAGAAGAAGAAAGA
>CM031613.1:2156379-2166379 GCA_018398815.1 Conus ventricosus
AAGAAGAAGAAGAAGAAGAAGAAAAAGAAGAAAGAAGAAGAAGAAGAAGAAGAAGAAGAAGAAGAAGAAGAAGGAGAAAAACAACAAGAACAACAGGAACAACAACAACAACGACACGAAAAAAACCTACCGCAACTTCTTCAAGGCTGGCAAACGTTTTAAGGAGAGGTTCTGACACAAAGAAAAGAACAAGTAAAGGAGGAAAGGCCGTGATTTTAACTGAAAGGGAGGAATGGCCATGATGTTAACTGAAAGGGAGCAAAGGTCATGGTGTTAACTGAAAGGGAGGAAAGGTCAGGGTGTTAGCTGAAAGGGAGGAAAGGTCATGGTGTTAACTGAAAGGGGGGAAAGGTCATGGTGTTAAATGAAAGGGGGAAAGGTCATGGTGTTAAATGAAAGGGAGGAAAGGTCATGGTGTTAACTGAAAGGGGGGAAAGGTCATGGTGTTAAATGAAAGGGAGGAAAGGTCATGGTTTAATGAAAGGAGGTAAAGGTCATGGTGTTAAGTGAAAGGGAGAAAAGGTCAGGGTGTTAGCTGAAAGGGAGGAAAGGTCATGGTGATAACTGAAAGGGAGAAAGGTCAGGGTGTTAACTGAAAGGGACGAAAGGTCAGGGTGTTAGCTGAAAGGGAGGAAAGGTCAGGTGTTAGCTGAAAGGGAGGAATGGTCAGGGTGTTAGCTGAAAGGGAGGAATGGTCAGGGTGTTAGCTGAAAGGGAGGAATGGTCAGGGTGTTAGCTGAAAGGGAGGAAAGGTCATGGTGTTAAATGAAAGGGAGAAAAGGGCCATTGTGTTATCTGAAAGTCGAAAAGCCAACAGAAACGCTGCACAGAAAGGTAATTCTCAACTGCTATGTACTCTCCGGGCCGGTTCTGTCTCTGAACCGATATTATCTTGCAAGCTTTGATCTCGTTTAAATACTCTGATTCTCTCTGCTGCTTGTCTTTGAAGACGTTCCTGGTCCCAGGCATAGAGGTGGGGGAAGATACGTGTCCAATTCCTCACCATTTAATGACAGAAAAGTGCTCTTTCTGCCATTTTTGCATTGTCAATTAATGATTTTCGTATCAATGTGTAACCGTTCATGCATAGTCTAATTAATGGACTTTTCGTATTTCACATCGTTGGTAGACACGTTCATTTTACTTACATGTTTACTTTTCGCGTCTTCCCTTGTCGTTTTTCCTTGTTTTAATTTCTCTCCTAATGGATACGGACAGAATTTTAAAAAAAAAATCCTGGGAATTAACTCGCTGTCGCTCTCTCTCTCTCTCTCTCTCTCTCTCTCTCTCTCTCTCTCTCTCTCTCTCTCTCTCCTCTCTCTCTCTCTCTCTCTCTCTCTCTTGTCGTTTTTCCTTGTTTTAATTTCTCTCCTAATGGATACGGACGGAATTAAAAAAAACAATCCTGGGAATTAACTCGCTGTCTCTGTCCCTGTTTTCTCCTCTCTCTCTCTCTCTCTCTCTCTCTCTCTCTTCTCTCTCTCTCTCTTCTCTCTCTCTCCTCTCTCTCTCTCTTCTCTCTTCTGACCTTTAGTGTGCTAATACGTAAATGTCACACACAAAACCGCATTCGACATTTCCACCACCCACTTATTTTCACCACACCTCGTCACTGAAGTCGTCCATTACCATACTATGAGCGCTATTTCTAGTGACTACCAAATGAACAAACTTCGTATGGAAACGTTCCCCTTTTGCTGCTGATATTCACGATTAATTGCTGACTATCGGCATTAGAGCGGGGAATATTGAAGAGAAGGTACTCGTACTCTGTGTTTTCAACGGGTTCACATTAGATTCAGAAAGAGAACGTCAACGCTTTGATAGGACACTCTCAGAGTCATCAGAATTGATTTGTCTGTGGGTGGAGCGGGGCGGGGGGGGGGGGGGGAGGGGGGAGGGGGAGCGCACTGAACCATGTTTTGATGGTCCAGTTCACTACCAAATCCATCATAATACCTTTCGATTCGAGAATAATGTCATTGTCATTTTTTTTTCAGTCAGCAAAAATGTTATTCAACATCCATCTTGCGCCGAATTGGATGAAGAGAAGTGATTACTCGTTCATTTTCGTTGTCCTGAGAGTTGTGTGTCTTGCCTGAAGAAGACCTAAGAGGCCGAAACGCGTCGTGTTTTGTCTTGTGATTCGTTTGTCAACATTTTTCGGCGGAGCTTGATGAATAATTTTTTTCAAAGTTGGTTTTTAATAAGTGTACATGACATGATACAAGATGACGCTGTCTTCTGAATTGTTTGTATTAGAGTGGCTCAGTGTCATTCGTGAACTAAGGAGATTCAACACTCTCTTTGAGGATAGTCACACTCGCGTAATGGTTAACCATTTGATAATGTGGTAGGTTCAATAAAGCAAACACAAATGAAGTTACGAAAAGGGGAAATGTTACGTTATCATGTTATTCATATTGATGAAAGGAAAGGACAACAGAGCGTGGTGTTGATATAACAGAGTCTTTCATGGTTTTCAATCTACCTACAATGGTCAACACACACACACACACACACACACACACACACACACACACACACACACACACACACACACACACACACACACACACACACACACACACACACACACACACACACACACACACACACACACACACACACACACTTGTGTGGGAAAAATTACTCTGTATTCACAGCAGAGCTAATTGCCATTATTATGGCACTGAACTATCTTCTTACTTTTCCGTATTCCATATTTCAAATATTATTTTGTGTCGATTCAAAATCTGTCTTACAAGCTTTAAAATATTCTCATACAAGAGTGAGAGGAGAAATAATATCTGAGATATACCATTTAATTCATTTTTTGTCTTTACGTGGTTCTTCTATTGACTTTTGTTGGATTCCATCACATTGTGGTTTAGCAGCAAATGAAAGGGTTGATCGGTTAGCCAAAAATGGTGCAGCTAAGGAAAAGATCTTTACAAAAATAAATATTCCTTTATCCTTGTATGAAAATTATAGCCTTTTAGGTAAAGCATCATGGGATTCGGTGATAGGAAGACAAAAAGAGTGTCTAACACAATAAAGGACAACAAGGGAAAATTCTTTAAGAAGCTCGTAAAATATATAACGGGACACAATCTCCACCAGGAACGACTTTTGAAGAGTCTGATATTTAGACTCAGACTTGATGCATACAAAACAAAATATTGTAAAAATGTCACTTGCATTTGTGGCCAAAATATTACACTATTCCATGTCATCTTCCTTTGCAGAAATATTAAAAATATTTACCTACTTGGTTATTAAGTTTGAACCCATCAATCGCGAATTTTTGGGACATTTTTGGGAACGAAGCGAAGGCTGTAGAAGTTATAGGGCTATTGTTAAGAGTCCAGTTGGACATTTACTTTGATTCTCGAGTTATTTGTTTGATTTTTTTTTAAATTATTTCAATGGTTAAAAATGTTTTGTTTCTTTAAAAATGTTCAGATATGAATCCAGGCTAAAGTAATTTACCGTTATGCTGGTAGATTAGAATGGGGTTAAAGTGATAGTCACTTATTGGTATCTCATTAATTAAATAGACTATGCATGCAAAGATTAGTATACTACACTACCTCCACACTCCATACACTTTTAATGACATTTTTAAAACAACACACACATGATGCCCCTCCCCCCCCCCCCCCCCCCACCACACACACCGACATACACACATCGGCCCCTTTTACATGTGTTTTTCTGTTTTGTCTTTGTTTGTTTGTATGCCTGTTCGTTTGTCTCTTGTTTTTTGTCTAAGATCACTGTAAAGTGGATAGACATTAAATTAAAGAACGAACGAACACACACACACACACACACACACACCACACACACACACACACACACACACACACACACACACACACACACACACACACACACACACACACACACACACACACACACACACACACACACACACACATCACACACAACATGTTATATCACTTGATGTCATTCTGTTTGTTTCGCTTACTTGAACTGAAAGTGTTGTGACCTATTTCAATGTCTGTTGTAATCATAATTTTATCCTGCTACACCAAGTCAATGTATACAGATTCTAGAAATCTGTGCGACTTTATATTTGGTAGTAAAAATATACTGTGTAAGTAATGTGATATGCTGCGCGATATTGTACGTGTGCATCAAACATCATGCATTGTCTACATGTTATCAACAACAACAACCAAAACAACAAACAAGCGATTATAAACCATCTCCAACAGCTTCAGAGGAACATCAAGAAAGGTGAAAGAAGGAGAGGTGAAGGAGGATGAGGAGGCGACGGACAAGCACACGCTGACAACGACCAAGAAGAAGACTCCACATAGCATCACGATGTCTTAAAGAAACACGGACAATGGGTCCAGCCTTCAAAGTGACGTGTGACAGTCAGAATCTTCCAGCCGTTCTCTGCAAGTTGTCTGCTGTGACACCGCCTCCCTCTGCCCGCCCCCTCCCCTCTCCTCCTGCTGGGTCACAAGAGGTCTCTTGCAGCAGGTCCTTTTTTTTTCTCCTGGGAGTCTCACGTCTTCAGTCCTTGAGGAGAGTGCTCAAACTTGAACAAAGTTTTGTGAGGCTTTAGACCAAGATCGATAGAGAATCAAGCCATACTTTTTTTTAATTATTATTTCCTTTAGGGGGAAAACACTGCTGTAAGATATAAATTTGTAACGGTTGATTGACAGTTTATTCTCCAACTCTGAATACGATATGCATGCAATTATATAAGAACGTTATCACAAGCTTGTTTTCCTAGTAATAATTACATACCTTTACAGAACCCACTTGATTTTGCTTGCTTTCTTTCTTTTTTTTCTTTTTTTTTTCTCCAGAAACAAGAACACGATTTGAATGTTGCAAAATATCCAAGCCCTGCTGTACATGTAGGTTGAACGACTAACCTGGAAGTCAAAGAAGGAGAACCGTAGGTCAAGGGTAAAAATCTAGTGTGAATTTGTGACGACGCAACTAAGAAACATTTCCATCTGCGAAGAATTCTGTTGCTTGAATCGGAATTTTTTTGTACATGTTTTCATAAAGTTGTTCTCTTTTCTATGTTAAGAATGCTCTTTTTACGTGTTCGTCAAACAAGGCGAGGGGTCATATCTATAGATCGTGAATACAGATTTTTGCTTCTTTTTTTTCTTTGTTTGCTCTCCCTCCCTCCATCTCTCTCTCTCTCTCTCCCTCTCTCTCTCTCTCTCTCTCTCTCTCTCTCTCTCTTCTTTCTCTCCCTCCCTCCCTCCTCTCTCTCTCTCTCTCTCTCTCTCTCTCTCTCTCTCCTCTCTCGCTCTCTCTCTCTCTCTCTCTCTCTCAGTATCAACTGAATTAGTATTAGGATTTCATGTCACACTTCTTCGTATTCTGGAGTTTATAAACAGTTTTACACATGGAGCAATGTCGTTAGTCTTCCGTCTTTAAAAAAGTCTTCTCATAGTTGTCAATCTGAATGAGATGAATATTTAAGCAGCTTATAATATAATATTCTTGGGCTTGTTCTCCTTTTCATTCTGTAATTTAAGTCTGGACCATTAACATTCTAACAGGATCTATTTCATACATACGCCATCTACATTGTCATCATTGTCCTTTATTACTTTTTACTTTGACCTAGTAGTGACCTGTCTTTTGCGTCTAATGCATTAAGCTGGATAATTTGGATCGCAATTAGAATGTTGTTGCGCAATTTCGTTTTTCATCTATTTCTTTCCTGGTAGAGGTGCATCTGTGACGTGTATTTTTCTGTGTCATTTACAAATATATCGTTTATTGCTCACCCCCCCCCCCCTCCCCGCCTACCTGACATGAAGGCCAAAAAACTAGTGTCAGAAAAACAGTCAACCCCCCCCTCTCTCTCTCTCTCTCTCTCTCTCTCTCTCTCTCTCTCTCTCTCTCTCTCTCTCTCTCTCTCTCTCTCTCTCTCTCTCTCTCTCTCTCTCTGTCTCTCTCTTTCTCTCTCTGTATGTCTGTCTGTCTGCTTCTCTTCTCTTCTCTCTCTCTCTCTCTCTCTCTCTCTCTCTCTCTTTCTCCACACACACACACACACACACACACACACACACACACACACACACACACACACACACACACACACACACCACACACACGCACACACACACAACACACACACACACGCACATTCCCTTACTTACTCCTTAACAATCTCTATTCAATATTATTAACACAGGAACAAACTACTGTGAGATTCTTGACCCTAAAACGCTTTTTGAAATGATAACGTTCAAAGATGGATTTCAAAAGATTCAAGAGAAGTGGAATGTCTGATATTAAACTAGAGGGAAAGCCAGACCTCAGGGCCATATACAGAGAAGAAACGCCAGATTCACATCTGAAACATTGTTTTCCGTCGTATGTCACTAGAAGAATGGAGAGAGGGGGAATGTGTGTACAAGGTCATGGTCAGAATTAAACGGGTGCAGGGTCAGTGACACTGTTGGACATGAAGGTCACCTTGTGGTCAGCTGTTGCAGAAACAGGCAGCAAAATTAATGTATTCATTGTTAGTGTTTCATTGATAAATTAGGCATGATATATATGTTTCATTGATAAATTAATGTAGATAATTCATTGATAAATTAATGTAGTTTCATTGATAAATTAATGTAGTTTCGTTGATAAATTAATGTAGTTTCGTTGTAAATTATTAGTTTCATAAAAAGTGTCCAGTCTGAACAATGTTGAGCCTTGAAGATACAGCTACTGGCAGAGTTTGGATCTTTCGCTGCAAATGAAGAGTAGAGTTAGGACAATGAGGAAATGAAGAGCTACAATAACCTAAATTTGGAAAGAGAGGGGTGTTAGTTACCGCCAAGGACACAAACAGAGTACAGGACTAGAGAAGGACACAGACAAAGAGAGTACAGGACTAGAGAAGGACACAGACAAACAGAGCACAGTGTCTAGACCTGTACTCTGTTTGTCTGTGTCCTTGGCGGTAACTAACCCCCTCTCTTTCCAAATTGTGCTTCGTTTTCCGCCTTCAGTCACTCCGTTTTAAAACTTACAGTAACCTAGTTTCCGAAATGCATGAGGTGAAAACTGTTCCATTTAGAGACAAAAAACACAACTCCCTAATTGAATCTACCCTCTCACATTCATAGCAGCAGGTCTGGCAGACTTTCATATCCTCTTGTTTTGTAGACAGTCGATGAAGAAACCAAGGTGTCTTGCACTGTAAGAGAGTGAAACGTCACTAAAGCCAATGGGGAAGGAAGAGGGCAAGGAATGTGACTGAGTAGCAGAGTCAGAGAACATCAGAGCTGGTGCTTCGTCATCATTTTGATTCAAAGCGTTCCGTATCACCCATGTTTTAATGCAAACTGTCCATTCGTTAAGTGATAATATCTGATGATTTGCATGCTTGCTGAAGTTGAGTGTGTCATCCGAAAAGTGGTGGTGGTAAAGTGCGTGTCGCTTGATAATATTGGAGTGTGGTGTGGTGTACACACAGAACAGCACAAGTCCAAGTACTGAGCCCTGGGGAACGCCAACAAGTTGACATACATTTAGATAAACATGTGCATGTGCGTGTCATGAAACAGGACAGCCTTCAAATGGTCCTGTGTTGTAAGTGAAGCTGCAATGTAACTTTATCTTAAACTGTTACCCCCCCCCCCCCCCAAAAAAAAAAAAAAAACCAAACAAACAAACAAACAGGCAAACCCTTTCACAAGTCAGACTCTCACTCTTTCCATGCACTCAATCTGTCAACCTTATCCTGAACTCCTTTTGTTATGCACACAGCAGTACTATCCTACATCTCACTGGAGGATCAGGCTGACCCTCGAGCATCATTTGGTTCTTTGAAAGTGCTCCATCTTCAATGTTGATGACATCTTTCAATGACGGTTGTGAGACAAACACATGAGCCAGTTAGTTTCAGAGCTGTTTTCAGTCAACACTGCTCCTCTCGCAAATTGTCCAGGCTTCTGTCATCCTTTTCATCGTTGATCGTCCGCTGAACTGG
Organism: Conus ventricosus; assembly: GCA_018398815.1. NCBI lineage: Eukaryota > Metazoa > Mollusca > Gastropoda > Neogastropoda > Conidae > Conus > Conus ventricosus. Next base: position 2,164,388 of record CM031613.1, read on the forward strand.
ATGAGATAAATATTGCATACGTGTGTTGTTTGTTTCAGCTGTTCTTGCTGTTCTTGCTGTCGCCGTTGATGTTGTTCTCGCTTGACTGACACCTTTCCATTGACAGTTATGATCGGACGAGCAAAAAGGCATCCGTGGGAGTGAGGAACAAACATGATATGAAGGTGCGTTGATGTTTGTTGTTGTTGGTGTGTGTGTGTGTATGTGTGTGTATGTGTGTGTAAGCGTGCGTGCGTGCGTGCGTGCGTGCATGCGCGCGTATGTGTGTGTGTGTGTGTGTGTGTGTGTGTGTGTGTGTGTGTGTGTGTGTGTGGTGTGTGTGTGTGTGTGTGTGTGTGTGTGTGCGTGTGTGTGCATGCGTGTGTGTGTGTGTGTGTGTGTGTGTGTGTGTGTGTGTGTGTGTGTGTGTGGTGCGTGCGTGCGTGCGTGCGTGCGTGCGTGCGTACGTGCGTGCGTGCGTGCGTGCGTGTGTGTGTATGTGTGTGTGTGTGTGTGTGTGTGTGTGTGTGTGTGTGTGTGTGTGTGTGTGTGTGTGTGGTGTGTGTGTGTGTGTGTGTGTGTGTGTGTGTGTGTGTCTGTGTCTGTGTCTGAGTGTCTGTGTGTCTGTGTGTCTGTGTGTTTGTTTCAGTGTGCATGCTCACATACGTTTGTGATCCTCTGTTATATGGCCATGTGCACCATATTTATGCCTGGTCCAACAAAGTGCGTGTGATGCGTGTCTGTGTGCGTGTGTGAGCACAAACACACGCTTATTGCCCCTCTTAATTGTCATTTCCTTCAGTTAGCTCATCTCTCCAATCTGTATAGTAATTGCTTGGACCTTTAAACTGCTTCAGTTAGCTCATCTCTCCAATCTGTATAGTAATTGCTTGGACCTTTAAACTGCTTCAGTTAGCTCATCTCTACAATCTGTACAGTAATTGCTTGGACATTTAAACTGCTTCAGTTAGCTCATCTCTCCAATCTGTACAGTAATTGCTTGGACCTTTAAACTGCTTCAGTTAGCTCATCTCTCCAATCTGTACAGTAATTGCTTGGACCTTTAAACTGCTTCAGTTAGCTCATCTCTCCAATCTGTATAGTAATTGCTTGGATCTTTAAACTGCTTCAGTTAGCTCATCTCTCCAATCTGTATAGTAATTGCTTGGACCTTTAAACTGCTTCAGTTAGCTCATCTCTCCAATCTGTACAGTAATTGCTTGGACCTTTAAACTGCTTCAGTTAGCTCATCTCTCCAATCTCTAATTGCTTGGACCTTTAAACTGCTTCAGTTAGCTCATCTCTCCAATCTGTACAGTAATTGCTTGGACCTTTAAACTGCTTCAGTTAGCTCATCTCTCCAATCTGTACAGTAATTGCTTGGACCTTTAAACTGCTTCAGTTAGCTCATCTCTCCAATCTGTACAGTAATTCCTTGGACCTTTAAACTGCTTCAGTTAGCTCATCTCTCCAATCTGTATAGTAATTGCTTGGACCTTTAAACTGCTTCAGTTAGCTCATCTCTCCAATCTGTACAGTAATTGCTTGGACCTTTAAACTGCTTCAGTTGCTCATCTCTCCAATCTGTACAGTAATTCCTTGGACCTTTAACTGCTTCAGTTAGCTCATCTCTCCAATCTCTAATTGCTTGGCCCTTTAAACTGCTTCCCAGTTAGTCATTTCCCCAATCTTTTACAGTAATTGCTTGGACCTTTAAATGCTTCAGTTAGCTCATCTCTCCAATTGTAATAGTAATTCTTTGGACCTTTAACTGCTTCAGTTGGGCTCATTCTCCAGTCTGTTAGTAATTGCTTGGACCTTTAAACTGCTTCAGTTAGCTCATCTCTCCAAATCTGTATTGTAATTGCTTGGACCTTTAAACTTTCAGTTAGCTCATCTCTCCAATCTGTACAGTAATTTTTTGGACCTTTAAACTGTTCAGTTAGCTAATCTCTCCAATCTCTAATTGCTTGGCCTCTAAACTGCTTCAGTTAGCTCATCTCTCCAACTCTT
>CM031613.1:2171379-2176379 GCA_018398815.1 Conus ventricosus
GCCAGCTGTGTGGCAAAATCTACATAGGGGAAACGTCACGCACACTTGAAACACGCATCTCTGAACACTGGCTGATACCGCCACCACCGACCCAAACCGTGCCCTACACTTCAACCACACCCAACACAACATCGACCATGTCAAAGTCATGGCACTCTGGCAGTCACAGAGTGACAGCTTTGAACGCACAACTCAGAATCCCATCTCATTGCCAAATGGGCACACTACACCCCCAAGGCATCAACATCCAACAATAACCAACACAACATACCCACCCCTTCCACACAGTTGGCAATATCCCTACAACACACACACATACACACACACATACATACACCCCCCACATCCCCTTCATCTTATACAGTAGTTACAGCAACCCTCCATCTATTTAATCTTAATTTTGTTTTATCCTTCCCTTAAATTCCTTTTTTTTTTTTCCTCCCCTCAGTTTCTCCCCCCCCCCCCCTTTTTTCCCTTACCATTACTATCAATCCACCACTACCACTACCATCACAAAGATACCACACCATCCCCAAAAAACTAGACACACAACCTATCATATCACACACACAAAACCTCCCCGACGCAACCCCCCCCCCCCTCGTTTCCTCCCATATCCCCTGGCCCATGTCATTTCCGCCCACCGACCACATGGAAGAAAACGGATAAGTCATTTTTCTTTTCTTTTTTCGTTCTTTGTTCGTTCTGTCCACATGTTAAATGTGATTTATTTTTTCGCCTGAGAAGACCCAAGTGGTTGAAATGCATCGTGTCTTGTCATGTGCTTTGTTTGTCAATGTCATTGGCGGTAAGTTCTAAACAAACTCTATTCCTAATTTTGCTTCGTTCGCCGCCACAGTCACTCATTTTGTATTTAAATCAAGTTAACGTACTCGGGAACCTCTTTGTGGAACTCCCCTTTCAGAATACATCAAACAAATCCATTGTACCAAACTTTCAAAAATACTTACCTTACCCCTCGTCTGCAGTAAAAATAATAATAAAAATAAAATAAAAAAAATAAAAAAACATAGTAATACCAAGTAATCTCAAAAGCATAAATCATCCCATTTTCATGTACTTCTAACCAATTTGACTTTTCTGAAAAAAAAAATTTCTTTTCTTTTTGTTCATGTATCAAGTATTTTGAGAGAGAGAGAGAGAGAGTGTGTGTATGTATGTAGTATGTTTGTATGTATGTATGTATGTATGTATGTATGTATGTGTGTGTATGTATGTATATGTACGTGTGCGCATGAGAGAGAGAGAGAGAGGAGGAGAGAGAGAGAGAGAGAGAGAGAGAGGGAGAAGGGAAGAAGAAGAGAGAGAGAGAGAGAGGAGAGAGAGAGAGAGAGAGGAGCAGGGTAAGGTGTAAGAGGGGGAAAGAAGAGGAAGGAGGGAGGGGAGGAGGAGAGGAGGAGGAGGAGGAGGAGGAGGAGGAGGAGGAGGAGGAGCAGAGAAGGACTTCGAGGTTTTATTTCTAGGCATGCCATTCTGACTCCAACTCTTTACCTCCCAAAACAGATATAATGTATAGTTGTTACGGTTACAATATTGAACCAACTTATAAAAGAAAAAGATGGTTTTGACCTTTATCAATTGATCACTCAAAGAATTATACCTTAATCGGTTTTTAAAGTAAAAAAGAGCCCCTCACATCGTGTTAGTTAGTTCTTCAATTTAACGTCTGTTCACTTTAAGTGATGTGATCACATCATGTGTGTGTGTGTGTGTTGTGTGTTTGTGTGTGTGTGCGTGCGTGCGTGCATGCGTGCGTGCGTGCGTGCGTGTGTGTGTGTGCGTGTGTGCGTGCGTGCGTGCGTGGCGTGTGTGTGTGTGTGTGTGTGTGTGTGTGTGTGTGTGTGTGTGTGTGTGTGTGTGTGGCTGGCTGGCTGGCTGGCTGGCTGGCTGGCTGGCTGGCTGGCTATCATTATGTACCAATTCGTGTGTTGTGTGTTTGTCTTCTATTTGTCGTTTGTTTTAGTCGTCGACAAAACTGTCGGTGAGATGAATGATAATGCCAGTCATTCTGTGGAATAGTTGACTGACTGGCACTCACGGGCTTGATTCTCCTTTCCCTCGTTCCCCCGTCCGCAAGTGCCATCCATCTTCTGCCTCTTTCTGCCTCCCCTGCCACCCTTTTCCCTCCTTTCTCCCTATCCCTCCCTCCTGCTGTTGGTTAGCTGGCTTGACTCAATCAGTAAGGTTTGTTCAGTCAGATTCAAACTTAAGTGCCTTGTGTATAGATGAGTCTTTCTGGTCAGACACAGCTTCTGGCGTGAAATGGGGATGAGAATTTTGGAAATTATGTGTTCCATGCGGAACCACATATTGTCTGTCTGTCTGTCTGTCTGTCTGTCTGTCTGTCTGTCTGTCTGTCTGTCTGTCTGTTGGACAGACACGATTGCTGGTTTGATGTGAAGAGGACTATTTTGGACATTATTTTTTTCCATGTGAAACCACATATTGCCTGTCTGTCTGTTTGTCTGTTGGCGTGTCTGTCTGTCAATCAGTCCGTCTGTCTGTCTGTCTGTCTGTCTGTCTGTCTCTCTCTCTCTTCTCTGTCTCTCTCTCTCTCTCTCTCTCTCTCTCTCTCTCTCTCTCTCTCTCTCTCTCTTCTCTCTCTCTCTCCCTCTCCCTCTCTCTTCTTTGTGTGTGCGTGTGTGCGTGTGTGTGTGTGTGTGTGTGTGTGTGTGTGTGTGTGTGTGTGTGTGTGTGGTGTGTGTGTGTGTGTGTGGTGTGTGTGTGTGTGTGTGTGTGTGGTGTGTGTGTGTGTGTGTGTGTGTGTGTGCCACACTTGCCTATATAATATGCAGTGTGTGTGCGTGAAATCTTTGTGCATCACAACATCCTTGCTTTTTTTGATAGACGCCGATTCCAAAGGATGTCGTCTCGTTCCTGCCGTGAAGACACACACCTTCACCCCCGAACATTCATAGCTGGAGCGCCGTTTCCCTCCCTTCAAGTTTTCCTTGGTTGTCTTCCCTTTGCCATCGTCAGAAATGATCCAGACAACCTTGTCGACGAGACCACTTCAGTCATCTTGGGACTGAGGGGGGGTTAGACTATTTGTGGATACGCAGATGGCTGATCAAGCCGATGCGTGCACGGAATGTGCAGTGACAGCTTGGACAGGGATTGGGAGACGTCCTCTTCATTGAGGATGAGGGCTTTTCTTGCCTGTCTCTTGTATGTATTGCGCTGCAGCTGTCCTCCTTTCTTCACATGCATTGGTACCTTTGTGGTTAGAGTAGCGCCACCTACCTCGATCCACAGCAGTTTATTCCCATGTGTCAAGGTTGATTTTAAACGCTTTAATGGATGTGTGAGAGTGTTTGTGAAGTATTTCACACACACACACACACACACACACACACACACACACACACCCCACACACACACACACACACACACACACACACACACACACACACACACACACACACACACACACACACACACACACACACATTTTCCCACCTTGTTCAAATGTTTAAAATCTTTTTTAATTCTACCAGTACTTTATAATGTGGAATTTTTCTGGTATTCTGTTTACGCTTCAGAGAGAGAGAGAGGGGGGGGAGGAGAGAGAGAGAGAGAGAGAGGAGAGAGAGAGAGAGAGAGAGAGAGAGAGAGAGAGAGAGAGAGAGAGAGGAGAGAGAGAGAGAGAGGGAGAGAGGTTGTGTCTGGGCAGAATGGTTGCCAGGGGACCGATTCTAGAACACTAAAGGCGTCATTCTAAGGAATCAGAAGATTTGGGGAAATCAATGTAAATAAGTGCGATGGGTTTTTTCCCCCCTTATTTTCTGTCCACATAGTGAAATCTTGTGAATCTCGCCTCATACAAAGCAATGCGGAAAATGTCTATGCATTGAAAGTCTCCGTTACTCTGTTTGTTCAGGGTTTGAGAGAGATACAGAGAGAGGGGGGAGGGGGAAAGAGAGAGACAGCCAGACAGAGAGACAGACAGACAAACAGACAGACAGAAAGACAGACAGAGGGAGACAGAGAAAGACAGAGGAAAACAAGGACAGAGAGAGAGAGACAGACACACAGAGAGAGAGAGAGAGAGAGAGAGAGAGAGAGAGAGAGGAGAGAGAGAGAGGAGAGAGAGAGAGAGAGAGAGAGAGAGAGAGAGACAAACAGAGACAGGCAGAGAGAAACAGACAGAGAAAGAGAGAGATGCAGGAGGGAGGGTGTGTGCACACAACGAGTACAATAAAGAAAGAGAACATTACGTATTAGAAATACAGGCACGCTAGCTAAATATTAACAGGACAACAGGAATGCTAAACATATGTGCTGCTGCTTTGTTCCAGTGTTTGAAGGCCGACATTTTAGTCCGCATTCACAAAAAAAAATCAGATACTAAACAGATACAGAATGGGCAGAGATATGTGTGAGCAGGTATACAGACTCTGTGTGTGTGTGGGGGGGGGGAGGTGCCTGTCTGTGTGTGTGTCTGTCTGTCTGTGTGAGTGCGTGCATGGTGCGTGCGTGCATGCGTGTGTGTGTGTGTGTGTGTGTGTGTGTGTGTGTGTGTGTGTGTGTGTGTGTGTGTGTGTGTGTGTGTGTGTGTGTGTGTGTGTGTGTGTGTGTGTGTGTGTGTGTGTGTGTGTGTGTGTGTGTGTGTGTGTGTGTGTGTGTGTGTGTGTGTGTGTGTGTGTGTGTGTGTATGTGTGTGTGTGTGTGCGCGTGCGTGCGTGTGTTCGAGCGTGTATGTGTCTATGTGTAGCAAGATGCAAAGGGTTCTGTCGATTCGTTCAACCAGGTAGATTTAGACAGTTTTCACAGAACAGCATGCAGGAAATGTTTCTCTCTCCAGTGCTGTGTTCTGAAATCTTTGAGCTACAAAACATCAAGGAAATGCTTCGTTTGTGATCTCAGAAGTCGAGGGGGAAGAGATGCTTGAAGATAATTAGCAAGAGACAGAGTGAAGTGTTGAATGTAAATGGCCAGCAACTAAGAAATCCGATTTTGTGATTAATCTGATCATTGAT
>CM031613.1:2181379-2198879 GCA_018398815.1 Conus ventricosus
AATACTGTTCGCAAAATTGGAAAATCGGAAATTTGAAATGATAATCATCAAGACATAGCTCACACGCGGAGAAATATGGAGAGAGAGAGAGAGAGAGAGAGAGAGAGAGAGAGGAGAGAGAGAGAGAGAGAGAGAGAGAGAGAGAGGAGAGAGAGAGGATAGAGAGGGAGGAAGAAGGAGACAGAGAGAGAAGTTCGAGGCAAGAGACAACGAGGAAAGCATGAGGAGAAGGTGGGGGTGATCCAAGTAGGAAACAAAATAAATGGAAGACTCTCTCTCTCTTCCTTCTCTCTCTCTCTCTCTCTCTCCTCTCTCTCTCTCTCTCTCTCTCTCTCTCTCTCTCTCAAAAATAACCTTGCAATGAATTTTCCTCAATCTTCACAACGATTTGATAAAAACGACAGAGATTTCAACATTGAATACGACAGCAAGCAGAACATGAGAATACATCTGGTTTTGATGTTCGGTCACCCCACAACATAACAATGCAATCTTCACTCTTTATTTCTCTACGCCGAAAGAAAAAGTTCAAATGAAATGCTGCTTTTTGACCCATGGTTTGGCGAATTGTTCCACCGGAATTCCAAGCCCTTTTACCCACTTTGTTCAAATGTTTGAAATCTTGTCAAATTCGACCAGTGCGTAATAATGGGGAGAACTCTTCTTGTGTGTTGAAATTCTCTAGAACTCTGTTTACTCTGCGTTTTTTAGAGAGAGAGAGAGAGAGAGAGAGAGAGAGAGAGAGAGAGAGAGAGAGAGAGAAGAGAGAGAGAGAGAGAGAGAGAGAGAGAGAGAGAGGGGGGGGGGATTGGGGAGTTGAAAGATACAGACAGACGAGTGGTTTTGGCTCGTTGTTTAATGTTATACGTACTGGTAGATGAGAGGTAATTTGTTAAATATCATGCTCTGTGAGTGAAAAAAAAAGAAGATTCGAAAAAGGTTTTTCTTTTCTTCTTCTTCTTTTGTTCCTGTGGATATGATGTTACTTCTTAATTAAAATGGTACATGATCAACAAAATCAAAAGTTTGGGTGTGTTTTTTGTTGTTGTTTGTTTGTTTTTTTTTTTTTCGAAATATCAAATATTATCACAGTTCTGTTCTGGCCGACTGCATAAGGTTAGGTATAATACAGATAGACTAAAGTTATTTGACCTGAAGATAACTAAACTCCGGTTGGAAAGGAATGGGACGAAATAATTTCAAGGCTTTCTATTACATGGTAGTGAACATTGTTTCAAAGAGGATTTGATACACAGAAATGATAGGAACGGATGATGAAAAAAAAGAATAAATGATAGAAATAAGTATATTACCATTCAAGAAATGATAGAAATAGGTATTAAATCATTAAACCCTAAAAGTCCTTCTGAATAAGGATTCGAAAACTTTGGCTGTTTTGGGAAGAGGTCCGACAATGCTAGTTTTATACATGTCTGATATTCACTGTAAGAGTTCCGACAATGCTAGTTTTATACATGTCTGATATTCACTGTAAGAGGTTTGACTGTGTAGGGAACGGTTAGGTTTTGAAAAGAGGTCATTGTTTTAATCATGTCTCGCTGATTTTCGTTATTTAGACTGAGAATGAAAAGCACTTGGTGGATTATGGTATTCTTCCCATTTGAACAAACCAGATATCGACCGTGGAGTAGATTATGAGTTATTCAAGTTTCCTAATGACCCTTCATGGACTTTTCTTCACTCCAGAGATCCGGTTTGATTTAGCCTAATACCGTAAAGATGCTACTAGTTCCTTGGCATACAGGTCTCTTTTTGCTGAACTGTGTTCAAGGTTTCCATCCTTCAAAAGAATTTACTAAGCACATCATAAATATTTGCTTGTTGTTGCTTCATGTCAATTATTTGTTTATGTATACGTCTGTTCAATAAAGAAATGGTTAAAAAAAAAAGAATTTTCATCGACGGTTCCAAATCTGAGGAGAGAGTTGCCTCTGCTGTATTTTGAGCGGTAGATCCCCTAAGAGATGTACCGAACACATTGCCACCGATAACTCCATCTACACTGCTGAGCTGACACCCTTGGTCCTGGCTCTTAAAACTGGTCTGTAAATCGACACATAAAGATTTCCTCATTTTGTCAGACTTCCTTTCTGCGTTAGAGGCCATTTCCGGCCGTAATCGCAAGCACCCACAGCTGCTGAAAGTTTTCGATCTGTACGCCCTTCTGAAATCAGAGGGATACAACATCATTTTTCCTTGAGTTCCCAGCCTGTGGCCATATAAGGCGACGAGCTGGTTGATCAATTGCCAAGAGTGCCACAAAGGAACAGCTGAGCAGATTGTCTATCCCACACACTGATCTGAAATCCAGAACACGGGCTTATGTCAAAGACCTCTGGCAAGAGGATGAAACTCGCAGACGGATAACAAATTGTCTAAAATTCGTCCAAATCTGAAAGAGTTTTATACCATGTTCCCAAAGGTGGCCGTAAAGACGAAACGGGTCTTGTGCCGTTTGTATACATGCCACGCGTTTTACACCATTCTTATTGTTTTAAAAGGTGAAAAAAGCTCCGTGGTGCATTCCATGTCATGTACCACTCACAGTGAGACACTATTCTTTTAGAGTGCTGGGACTTGCAGGTCGTGAGACATAACCATTTTACAGCAGACTCCATGAACATTAAAACCTTGTTCCGAGATGTTCCGCCTGACATCATCTTTGAATTACGGAGAGAATTCAACTTTTTTTTATCTGATCTAAGATTTTAGAGAAGAAATAATTTTAACAAAGTTTCTGATGCGGTTTTAGAAGGTGTATTTTAAAGAGATGTGTAAATGGTGTTTTATTTGTTGTTGTTGCTTTTTTAATGACTTGTGAGTTGATTCCAACGTGATGTCAGTATATGTCAAACTTTTTTTTTTTTCTTCATGCAATTGCATTTATCGCTCGCAGAATTACGTATGAATATGACTTCGTTTCTCCGGCTTATGAACTTCCGACCCCCCCCCCCCCCACCCCCCCCCCCCCCCCCCCCTTTAATTGCAACTGTGCCCCAGTACACTATTCGTATCATCAATTTTTAATTTGTTCACTTGCTTTATCATTTCATGTTTATCAACCACAGGATCTCATTGCTTTCATAATTTTTGCAGTGAGATAGCCAAGACCCTAGCACACAAGTAGCATATGTTTATTACTACTGCTGGTCCTGAACGTAGTATATGTTTATTACTACTGCTGGTCCTGAACGTAGTACATGTTTATTACTACTGCGGTCCTGAACGTAGATATGTTTATTACTACTGCTGGTCCTGAACGTAGTATATGTTTATTACTACTGTTGGTCCTGAACGTAGTACATGTTTATTACTACTGCTGGTCCTGAACGTAGTATATGTTTATTACTACTGCTGGTCCTGAACGTAGTACATGTTTATTACTACTGCTGGTCCTGAACCCTCGAAAAAGCCCAGTGCTTTCCAAGGATTAGTACAAACAAAACTACATTACAATGAGCCGGGCGCTGCGAAAACGCACATTCCTTAACCTCTTGAAAGAGTATGATCGATCATGTGCAGTTCGCTTTGTGGAGAGAGAGAGAGAGAGAGAGAGAGAGAGGAGAGGAGAGAGAGAGAGAGAGAGAGAGAGGAGAGAGAGGAGAGAGAGAGGAGAGAAGAGGAGAGAGAGAGAGAGAGCAAATTATGCACGAGAAAAAAAAAAGAATCAGATTGGGGATAAAAGTAACTTCGAACACTTACAGAATGACCAGAGACATTTACAATCAGGCATACCGTTCGTGAATAAACTGATCAGGGACATTCAAAATCAAGTGTACGGTGTGTGTGTGTGTGTTGTTTGTGTGTGTGTGGTGTGTGTGTGTGTGTGTGTGTGTGTGTGTGTGTGTGTGTGTGTGTGTGTGTGTGTGTGTGTGTGTGTGTTCATGAAATGCATAACACTGTGGATGCATGTCTGTTTCACAATTCTCTCTCTCTCTCTCTCTCTCTCTCTCTCCTCTCTCTCTCTCTCTCTCTCTCTCTGCTCTCTCTCTCTCTCTCTCTCTATCTCTGTCTCTTCTCTCTCTCTTTTGTCGTCTCTCTCTCTCTCTCTCTCTCTCTCTCTCTCTCTCTCTCTCTCTCTCTCTCTCTCTCTCTCTCTCTCTCTCCTTCAAGCCCAAGTACCATTGAGGGTCGTTGAAACTGTCAACATTTGTCGATTAAACAATCTGCAAATGTGTGTAATTAACCGAAGATGCAGAGGGTTCTATTGATTCTCTCTACGAGCTATATTCAGGTGGACCTTTTCCCAAAAGGTTAGAAGAGTGTATCCCAAAGGTTATTCCTCTCCACGACAGTTTCTTCTGTAATCAAGGGAAACTACTCCTGTTCTCTGAAAATCCGGGACGAGAGAGAGAAGAGAGAGAGAGAGAGAGAGAGAGAGAGAGAGAGAGAGGAGAGAGAGAGAGGAGAGAGGAGAGAGAGTTGGCTATTGACTTGAAATGGACAAAGGCAAGAAACGATGCTATGTGATGACAATGGTCTTTAACCGCCGACCACTACTGTTCCAGAAGTAGATAATAAAAAAAAAAAGAATTACTGCAAATGTCCTGTCTTTTATATAGAACCTTCACTGTACAGGGAGAAAGACAGATGGACATTACAGATAAGTAAAAAGAAACAAAGATTTGCGCAAGTCCTTCTCTCTCTCTCTCTCTCTCCTCTCTCTCTCTCTCTCTCTCTCTCTCTCTCTCTCTCTCTCTCGCTCTATCTCGCTCTCTCTCTCTCTCTTCTCTCCTCTCTCTCGCTCTCTCTCTCTCTCCTCCTCATCTCTCTCTCTCTCTGTTTAAACAAATTTTTTCCACTCTTCAGACACTAGCTTACTTCCTAGTAAACGCTCTCTCAAACGCTCTCTGCTCTCAGCTCTCTCTCTCTCTCTCTCTCTCTCTCTCTCTCTCTCTCTCTCTCTCTCTCTTCTCTCTCTACTCTCTCTCTCTCTCTCTCTCTCTGTAGCGTGAGAAAGAGAGATGCAGAGAAGTGAACCAGAGGAGGAGGGAATGTGGGGACAAAAAAGGAAAGAATAAAGACACACAGTGAAAAGAAACAAACAAAAACAGAAAGGAAAAGAAAACAATGCTCAACTCTGCAGAACGTGAAGTTACAAAAAACATAATTATACCACCTTGTTGAGATGAAAAGCTAACAAGATGCAAAGCACATAAACGTACTCCCAGCTTATCCTGAATACGTGTGAGATATTCCATAAGGAGAAAAACCGTCTTGGGCTGGTGCAACCGTTAGTAATGGCTATTCTGATAAACATCGGCCATCACTTGTGACCTATAATGAACATACTGACAAATGTTCAGAAAGATCGGTCAAGAACTCTCTGAGATTTTCTATAAAGAAGAAAACCATTATGGGCCGTTAGTAACGGCTATAACGGTACACATAAACGTCGAGCGTCCTCCGTGACCCATAATGAACATACCTACAATGTTCAGAAAGATCGGCCACGTGCTTTCTGAGATATTCCATCAAAAAATAAAACCGTTATGGGTCGTTCTAGCCGTTAGTAACAGCTATAACGATAAAGTAAAACGTCGGGCATCATCCGTGACCTTAAAGAACATACCTACAAATTTTCAGAAAGATCGGCCGAGTACTTTCTCAGATATTCCATGAAAAAGAAAAACCGTTATGGGCAGGGATAGCCGTTAGTAAAACATCAGGTATCATCAGTGACCCATAATGAACATACCTACAGATTTTCAGAAAGATCGACAAAGCGCTTTCTGATATAGTCCATAAAGAAGAAAGACCGTTGCAGGCCGTTACAGCCGTTAGTAATCGCTATAACGGTAAACTAAAACATCGGGCATCATCCGTGACCCATAATGAGCATACCTGCTAAATTTCACAAAGATTGGCCAAGTACTTTCTGAGATACTCCATAAAGAAGGAAAACCGTTACAGGCCGTCACAGCCGTTAGCAACGGCTATAACGGCAAACTAAAACATCGGGCATCCTCCGTGACCCATAATGAATATACCTGCTAATTTTCACAAAGCTCGGCTGAGTACTTCCTGAGATATTCTATGAAGAGAAAAACCGTCACATGCCACTACAGCCGTTAGTAACGGCTTTAAAGGTAAACTAAAACATCTGGCATTATTCCTGACCCGTATTGAACATACCTATAATTTTTCAGAAAGATCGGCCTAGTACTTTCTGAGATATTCCATAAAGAAGAAAAACCGTTACAGGCCGTTACAGCCGTTAGTAACGGCTATAACGAGGTAAACTAAAACATCGGGCATCCTCCGTGACCCATAATGAACATACCTGTTAATTTTCACACAACCTCGGCCAAATACTTTCTGAGATATTCCATGAAGAAAAAAAACCGTTACAGGCCGTTACCGCCGTTAATAACGGCTATAACTGTAACCTAAAACATGGGGCATTAATTCGTGACCATAATGAACATACTACAAACTTTCAGAAAAATCGGCCAAGTACTTTCTCAGATATTCCATGAAGAAGAGAAATCGTTACAGGCCGTTACAGCCGTTAGTAACGGCTATAAACGGAAAAACTTAAACATCGGGCATCATTCGTGACCCATAATGAACTTTACCTACAATATTTTCAGAAAGATCGGCCATTTGTTTTGTCTGGAGCGAGGGGAAACACATTTGACCACCGACGGACAACACACACACACACAACCCCACACACACACACACAAAACACCCCACACACCCCAACACACACACCACACACGCACGCACGCACGCACGCACGCACGCACGCACGCACGCACGCACGCACACACACACACCACACACACACACACACACAAACAGCATTTCTTCGTTCCCATTCTAAAGTACTCCTGTTCTATAAGAACTGGGAGTAAAAAAACAAAACCTAGAGAAGCACTCAGAACAGACAGAGGGGAAACAGACCCCGAGTCCCTTCTGTGATATGAGGATGCCCCAGCAGTTCTTCCCAAAGTCACTGGGCTTGTTCTTGACAGAGAGAATGTGACTCAAGGCCCTACCCATTGTTTGTGTTGGGAAAACCATGGCGGGGATTTTGGATCACCAGTGACCCCACCATCCATCGAACACGATGGTACACAATGTCTGTAAACATGATCATCTTTGTGTAACCTTCAAACGGTGAAATCCTTTTTTTTTCATGGAAGATCAAAACTTTCTGGACAGACGGGACAGACAGACAAAAGGCAGGCAGGCAGCAGAGAGAGAGAGATGATGATGATGATGATGATAATCTTTATTTCCAAGGGTAACAGAAAAGCAAACACATGCTTTTTTTCACCCGGGCCCCTCGCCCCATAAGGGACAAACTAAGCATGACTAGGGGACTACTAAGCATAACTAGCGACTAAAACTTACAAAAATTATAACAAACTCACATATCTTCCCCAACTGCATTAAACTCGTTAATTTGTTCATCCATTAACATTTTTAAGGCATAGATGACTTTGAAGGAACAAAAAAAAAAAAAAAAAAAAAAAGGAAAGAAAGCAATTGCAACAACAAACTAAATATAGAAATAAATTTCATAGAAGAGAAAAAAAAAAAATCAGCACACACAACATAGAATAAGCGATCCTCTATCGAAGAGAAAGAGAGGGAAGAGAGGGGGGGGGAGACAGAGAGAGAGAGAGAGAGAGAGAGAGAGAGAGAGAGAAGAGAAAGAGAGAGAAGAGAGAGAGAGAGAGAGAGAGAGGAGGAGGAGAGAGGGAAGAAGAGGAGAGAGGGAGAGAGAGAGAGAGTTACATTCCTTTTGTAAAATATTAACATACAGCAAGCTGCTAAGGATAATAATTAGCCCAACTACAATGCATCAGTAATATCAACTTTTTTGTTTGTTTGTTTGTTTCTTTAACAATGAAAAAATAGGTTACAAGGCAAGACAAGAACGAGCAGTACTACAATCAATTATCAGTTAGCAACAATAAAGTCCAAAGGGGTCAATAGTCATAACGTCATTATCATGGTGTGTTATGTGTGCGTGTGCGTGTGCAAGCGCGCGGGCACGTGCGCTCGCGCTTGGTGCGTGCGTGCGTTGGGGTGTGTGTGTGTTGTGTGTGTGTGTGTGGGGTGTGTGTGTGTGTGTGTGTGGTGGGGTGTGTGTGTGGTGTGTGTGGTGTGTGTGTGCGGAGAGAGAGAGAGAGAGAGAGAGAGAGAGAAAAGAGAGAGAGAGAGAGAGAGAGGAGAGGGAATGCCATATAATCTTTCTCCCCTTCCTCATCTTTTCTTCTTCTTCTTCTTCTTGAACTGTTCATACACTCCCCAAGACCATAATTAACAAACTTAGTGACAATACATCAATACGCAGCCGTAAATAGGGGGAGAGAGAGAGAGAGAGAGAGAGAAAAGAGAAAAGAGGAGATAGGAGAGAGAGAGAGAAAAAGGGGAGAGAGAGAGAGAGAGAGAAGATGAGAGAAGAATTGATATTTCCTTTTCTTTCATCAAAATAATATATACAAACATTACTTTAAAAATTTTGAAAAACAAACAACAATAATAAATTTAAATCAACAGTTACCGGGGCGGGGCACGCATTTATCATCATATAGATACAATGCTTCAATAAATCAAAAATATTAGGACATCAATCAGTTAGTGACAATGCATCAATAAAATCAGTGATCACAACTTCATTCATCATGATATAATTACAGTCATTAACAAAACCAATGTAACCGAAGCGGCGTATCATTTTAAATTTATGCAGCAAAACAAAGGGTGTGCTTGGTATATGTATTTTATCCCTACTAGTAATGACCTACTGTGAAATGTGAAATTTAGTTTTTCCCTGAAGGATTCTGCATTTTGGGTGCATCGGAAAAAAAGTGGAAGTGATTCCAAACCACACTACCAGAGTAAGATAAGCTTGATTTAAATAGATCTATTCTAGGTGTGGAATCTGGAATTTGGTTGAATCCCTCGGGTTTTTGTTAATTAGACTGAAGAGTTTGTGGTCCCTAAACCCGACGCAATTTTTTCTGCATTAACAAACTTTGTTGACAGCAAAAAATTTCTTTTAGCGGAAGGGCCCTTTTTAGATAATCCCCTTTAGTAAGACTGGACGATTTTAATAGAACTGCTTTAAGTGCTCTTTTGTAGACACTCGTAAGGTTTCATGGCATTAGCACTGCAGAATCAAATAGTGTTGAACAATATTAATTGAAGAGAGAATATATGCATGTAGGAATAATTTCCTGGCATGAAGGTTTAAGAAATGCTTAATCTGCACAGCTGATATGTTTGTCTGGATATTGATTTACATAAACTGCGAAGGTGATAAGACCAAGAGATTATTATCAAAAAATATAAGGGCCTAAAACTCGATGGTTATCCACCACTTCAATTTCTGATTATTGATAAAAAAGGTGGGGCTGTTGTGGTTATTTTTTGTCTTCTTTTGCCTAGTTGTTATCAGCATTTTTTTTGTTTTGTTGGGATTCAGTGACATGTGATTTACATTGCCCCAATTACTTAAGATATCAGCATTCTTCTGTAATGAGGTGAAAACAGCTTCTAAGTTGGAGCTACTTGTATGGACGTCGTATCATCACAAAAGAGTTCACATGAATCCTCAGTATAAAGAGGGAGATCATTTATAAAAACTGAGAACAGCAACGGGCCTAACACAGAACCCTGGGGTACGCCATGTTGGATAGGTAGCTTCTCTGATAAATTGTTTTTAAAACACAACGGTTTGTTGACGGTCTTTAGGAATGATGAGATTAGATGGAAGGGTTTCCTGTTATACCATTGATAAAGCTTCCTGCATAGCAATTTGTGGTCAATTACATCAAAAGCCTTGAAAAATCAACAAACAGTGCGCCACAATATTTTTTTCATTAATATGTGGCAAAGCCATTGATCTACTAGATTTGTAAGTGCTGTATACAAGAATGATTTTTCCTAAACCCCCCGATTGACTTTTTTATTTAGTGGTTGGAGTGTCAAAATGGTGGCAAAGATGTTTATTTATGTGTTTTTCAAGGGCTTGGAAAGAACTGGCAAATAGATATAGGTCTATAGTTCGAGGGGTCAGTTTTGTCTCAGATTTGAAAATGGGTATTACTTTTGCAACTTTGAACTGAGCAGGAAAGTGACATTTATCATGCATAAATTGTATATGTAGGTAAGAGTTTCACATATAACGGGTGCTGATAGTTTCAGAATCTTTCCATCAATTCCGTCAAGTCCACGACTTCCTGTCTGCTTTAACTGGCAAAAAGCTTTGTGAACATCACCTGACTGCATAGGTGGAACTAAAACGAATGTTTTAGCTTACAAAAGTTTTCAATTTTGTAGTTCATTTGAGTCGTATTCTTTTCTTTGACAATGTGTTCTGCAACTGTTGTAAAGTGTTTGTTGAGTTCTTGGTTATATTGTTATGGGACTTATTTTTGGAGTGTGAAGTTTTATTCGTAAGTTCATTTATTGTTTGCATTTGGACTTCGAATTTTGTTGTGGCTACAAGTTCACGAAAAAATTTCTTTTTGCTGTCCGTTGAGTGAATTGACTTTATTGCGTTGCCTTTTAAATTTCATCCGATTTCCCTTCTGTTTCAACGATCGTCGGGGTAGGAAACAAGCAGCTTGTATTTCATCAGTCATCCACTTTGGTTGTGCACTATGTTTAACTCTACGCGTTTTGAGTGGCGCATGCTTGTCATAAACGGGAATTAAAGGTAGTAGCCAAAACTCAAACGCTTTCGCTGGATCAGTGTATTTATAAACATTTATAAGGGGGGAATTCATGGGGTCAGTGAGAAAGGGATCTTCATGGAAATTTCCAAAGATCTATAGTGATATGTTTGTTTGGCTGTTTTAGGAATTTTGATTCCCCTTCTTTTCCACGTATACATACTGGAAAGTGGTCCTGCAACCATTAAAAGGCACACATTTCTCAATGGCGTATGTGGTTCAAAAAGTAGATGTGGTAAATTAATGTTTTTTGGGCGTTACTCGGGTGGGCATGTCTATAAATTTGGGAAAAGTTGTACGAGTAGTCTTGTCTGACCATGATGTTTGGCATTTCAATAAACAATGTTGAAATCACCTAAAATAATTAATTCTGTAGCATCAAGTGATGCTGCACCCATCATGGCCGTAAACTTGTCCACCCAATCAGCATGTTCTGCTGGGTTTCGATACCCCAAACCCGATTTTGTTTGGGTTTCGTTTCTTCAACCTGATTATTACCCACACTGCTTCAATTCCAAAACTTTCAATTAAAATAAAACGTTGCGCATTTAATGTTTCTGAATGTAAATTAATATGCCCTTTAGTTTTGGATTCGGTGGGATCTCTGCGTAAAATATTGTAGCCCGGGGCTTAAGACGTGGGATCAGGGACAATATCTGAAAGCTTGATTCAGTGAAGCCAAATATTAAAAGGGTTTTGTCTTGATTTGACAGTATAGTGGGTATCTCCTGTAATTTGTTTTGTATATGGTTTATATTTAGATGTCCAATACGTAATCCCTTCTTCCTGTGGCCATGCTGAAGATGATTGTCCATTTGTGTAATTAAACAAAATAGCGATGATACACTTAAAAACAAACAAATATGTCCTTATAATACACGCAAAATACAACAATCTTCAATGCCAAAAAGATAATGACTATAAGAAACAACCCAAAAATAAATTTGCAACCAATTGCAAAACAACATTAAAAACAACAGCAACAACAAAACAATGTTCAATGCAAAAAAATATGAAAATGAAACACCCGGCAGAAGTTAAATTCACAGAGTTATGTAACTCACCTGTGACAAGTTTCACCCAAGGTTTATCTACACAAAAGAGGTTTCTTAGCGTGCTCACGCACCACTTAAATACAATAGAACTATGATATAAAAACGGAGAGAGAGAGAGAGAGGGGGGAGAGCGAATTTCTCAGTCAGATATAAATTTTATTAAAGAAAATGTTATAATCTCCACACTTGCTATTGATGTAAAATGTCCACAATGCAGTTTTTTGTGCTTGTGAGGGTTTTTAAAAAATTTAATTAATTTATTTATTTTTTTGTGCTGTGTCGGCACCCGGTCCCCCGAGGGTTGGAGTCACTTAAAAACCATTGTCTTTCTTCAACACACAGAGGCTGTGTCTTTTCTCACTGTTAGTTTGTGTGCAACGTGGTCACAGTCCTTTCCTCCCCCCTTTTTCCCTTGAAACACATGTTTATTTTTATAGAATTATACCCCTGGGCATATAGCATACCTGCATAACACATGTGATGTTACACAACTTGTAAAAAAATTTTGCACTCCAATCTGTTTGCACAACTTCTTTAGTCTGTAACTACGGCTTGTGTACTCTCCTTGAAGCAGGAACCATTATCCCTGAGGGCTTTTTCAGCAT
Source organism: Conus ventricosus (assembly GCA_018398815.1). Lineage (NCBI taxonomy): Eukaryota > Metazoa > Mollusca > Gastropoda > Neogastropoda > Conidae > Conus > Conus ventricosus. The sequence continues at coordinate 2,193,758 of CM031613.1, forward strand.
GGATGCCCGTTGGGAGGATACGGGGGTGGGGGGGGAGGGACAGGCATGTAGTATGGCCACTGCCAAAAGCAGGGGTGCGAGGAGGAAAAGGGGGATAATACATGGAATGAAATTGAGGAAACATTTTCCTAGGGGGCAAATAACAGTGACGTTCGTTGTCACGTGATAGTGACGAGTGTTTTGTACTTAATGGAGAGATGGGTTTGGGCGGGGGTTGGGTGATAGCTTTTAAAAGGGCGGAAAGTCATCCAAATCCATATGGGTTTATGGAGAAATGAGGGGGGGATGATGTTCAGTTGAATGAGGGACAAGGGGGGGATGGTTATCGGGGGAGGGACGAATGGAGAGGTTCGATCATACGAGGGAGGGTGGGGAGCAGAGTGGGTTTAGACGGTTGGTGGGGCGCCTGGGGGACGGGTTTCCCTGTTGTGTATAGTGGGGGAGGGGGCTTTTGACCACTTGTCGGTTTCCTGACACTGCCTTCAGCAGGCGGCTTTCCTTTCCCGGCGTCACGCTCAATGTGCTGAGCGAACAACCCTTTGCAATGCGGGCCGTTCCTTTCTTGGAGGGATGCACTGCATCACTGTATAAAGCCATTCTGGGTTTCTCCGCTAGCTGTGGTGAAAACGTCGAGTGGTCTGTATACTTGACCCTCATGTTTTCACTGCTACTTGCCAAGTTGCTGTTGCTAGCATGTATTTGAGCATTCAGTGGGTTGGCGGCCCCTCCCAGGAATGATACCAGATGCTTGTATTGACGCCTTTGGGAAAATGGTTGCACTGAGGAGAAACTGTGACCCCTCTCGTCTGATGCCGCCTCTGTGTGTTTATTGCTGTCTGCCTCGTTGATGCCCACATGAAAGACAACATGTCGAGTTGTCTGTGAGGGCATTTGACAACTTAGCCACTCTGTGAGTGGGAAAGTGTCGACCACTGACACTGACTTTTTGCTGTTTGTATGAGGAGGGAAGGAGCGGGAGAGGTCCACACCTTGATGACGGTCTCCTGCATAATGACAGTTGCCCGTTGGCTCAAAGCTAATTTTCTGAGAATGGGATGGGGTGGGGGACTCAAGCTCACCAGCTGTGCTAAGGTCAGCATTAGCATGGCTGACTGTAGATTATGTCTGGCAGTTCTTGTGGGTGAAGGGTTTGGGAAGGGGGAAAAGACTGTGGTAGTGGGAGGAAGGGAATTTTTTAGAGGAGATGGTGGGACAGGGGTCGCGGGGGAGGTAGAAGAAAAGGGATTTAGAAGGGCATGCTTGATGAGGAGGAGGGAGGGCTTTTCAGACAACTGGTGTTTGTTTTTTTGCTTCTGCCCGGGGGTTGCTGAGAACTAGATTTTTCTGATGGGGGCGATTTTTTGAGATGGGCTGATGATGTATTTGAGTTGTGAGGGAATCTATTTCTATTTTAAGTGTCTGTCTTGCTTCCTGAAGAGCTGCGCGTAGAGATGTGACTTCAGCTTGTAGGGCTTGGGTTATTGCTAGAAATTCTTCTCTTGGGACAACAGTCTTCATGGGAACAGTATTGACGATTCACTTTTGTCCTCAGTTGGTGACTCGTTGGGAGGGTGTGGGAGGTGAGCCCATTGTTGCTGGAGAGATTGTAGGGTGGTGCTTTGAGGGTCATTGGAAAGGGCATTGGGGTGGGTGGCACAGTTTTTGGGGGTAGGGGTGGCACAGTGTTGAGGGTCATTGGAGGTAGGGGTGGGACAGTGTTGAGGGTCCGGAGAGTAGGGTGGCACAGTGTTGAGGGTCATTGGAGGTGGGGTTTGGACAGTGTTGAGGGTCATTGGAGGTAGGGGTGGCACAGTGTTGAGGGGCATTTGGAGGTAGGGGGGGCACAGTGTTGAGGGTCATTGGAGGTAGGGGTGGCACAGTGTTTTAGGGTCACTGGAGGTAGGGGGGGCACCGTGTTGAGGGTCATTGGGGGTAGGGGTGGCACAGTGTTGAGGGTCATTGGAGGTAGGGTGGCACAGTGTTGGGGTCATTGGAGGTGGGGGTGGCACAGTTTTTGAGGGTCATTGGAGGTAGGGGTGGCACGTGTTGAGTGATGTTTTGGGTGACACATGCACTGTGTGCACTAACGGTAGATTTTGTAGGGGAAGGGACGACGTCATTAGTGCTTTTTTGTGTAGAGCACACTGTAGAAAATCCAGCTTTCTCCACTGTGGTGTGGTACTGGGGATGGGAAGAGGAGGGAAAAGCAGGTTCGGAGGGGAAGGTGGTTGGGGGAGTGAGCATGGGGAGATGCTTTGGGGGTGGAGGGGGGTTAGTAGGGAGAGTTCAGGTACATATCTGTGTCTCTCTGATGATACACGGGTATCTCCCCTACGTCGATGGATCTCCCCTGGTGTCACGGTAGTGTGTACGGGGGGCGTGCCAGTGGTAATGACAATGCGGCGCTTGTCATCATCCTCGGCTGGTTGGGCATCGCCGCTGGTCAGAATGACCATTGCAGTGGGTGGTCTGGTGACGAAAGTCTGTCACTGTCAGGAGTTCAGGGCGCACAGTGCTTGTTGCCATTGTGTGCACAATGGCACGCAATGTTTTGAACTCACTGTCACCCAGTCCTCACAAGCCCTACCCTGAACAAGGATATTGTGCGTTGTATAATAAATATGTATTTTCAGTAGTTTTCTCAGACCAGCCTGTATCCCAAATGTAGACTGGTACAAATCTGATGGGATGGGACATGCTAAATCAACGTGGAGCACTGTTCACTGTAAGGGTTTTTGATGAGGCCCATAGTCAATCCATGTCGTTTGTAAGGCCCTTTGGTGCATAGTTGCCAACATATCTGTGGTAAAGTACTACCTCCAAGTTTGGGATGTGTTTTTGCTGAGATAAAATGTTTTTGTTTTCGGGAGGAGAGAGGAGGGAGGAGAGAGAGAAGAGAGAGAGAGGGGGAGAGAAAAGAGAGAGAGAGGGGAGAGAGGGGAGAGGGAGAGCAAATAATGCAACGTGTCCACAAATATATCACAAAAACACGGTAAGGCATTCTCCTCCCTTTTCTTCTCGTGCATTTTTTTTTTTTTGTATCCCACAATGTCTATTTGACTAGTATTCATTTATGCTGCTTTAACTGTTTCATTTTACAGGGCTGCATGGGGACTTGCCTGCCGTTATCAATCACGGGTGTAACGACGCTTCTGGCACTACATTACAGCTGGTTGTGTTGACGTAAGAGATCAGAAATAACGAACAAGTAGGGTAACGCTTGCTCTTTTGCTGAAATGAATACACGAACACAACTACAAACGGATGCTGCTTGCGACATCGAATTGTCTAGCAGGAATGGCAACACGGAGCACACACAGCAAACACGGACATCTCCCAGCAAAAAGGATGTTCCATGCTTGCACCTGACACTACTACACAGTAACAACAACTTGAAATATGAACAAATCTAAATTAACATGCATTTAAGACCAGCACAGCCTTTTCGATCTTGAATATAGTCAAACACGCAGACGTACAGAAACAAATACAGATGACCTCAGTTTGACGGGAATAAAACGGAATCTTCAATGAGGAAGAGAACAGTGGACAATAACTAACGAACGAGCGGGGTCATTCTTGTTCCCATGAGTCTGGCCACCCTTTTCTGTCCCAGTTGAGAAAAGATGTTGGAACCAGCGTTTAAATTTGTGACATCACAGTCGTGAAATTTCAGAACTTTCCCCTCTTTAGGTAGCTGATGGGAGTAAGAGTCACCCTGCTTGCTGGTTTTTGTACTGTTTACACTTGCTGGTTTTTGTACTGTTTACACTTCTCTGCCTCGTTTAACATTCCCTTTCGTAAGAGATGATCACTTTGCCACCCTTGTGATCAATAAACAGCTGGTCTTTTTGTCCAAAGAAGTGAAAAGATGTTCAGACAAATGTTAGAATTTATGTCAACACAGTCGTGAAATTGCAGAAATTACTCATTTGGCGGAAGTTCAAATTCTCCATCATATTGATCCCTAAGTGACCGGAGAAAAAAAAAAAACGTTGGGGGTGACAGATTTCGTTGTTGCATTTGAAATCTTGTGAATGTCGACCTGCGTGGAGTAACGTGCAAACTCTCTGTCAGTTGAAACTCTCCCATATACTGTTTGTTAAGTACTTGAGAGAGAGAGAGAGAGAGAGAGAGAGAGAGAGAGAGAGAGAGAGAGAGAGAGAAGAGAGAGAGGAGAGAGAGAGGAGAGAGAGAGAGAAGGGGGAGGGGGTGAGAGGGAGGGGGCGATGACATTTTGACAGAAGAAAGGAGGATGCTTGAATGAAGGGGACGAAGGCGGGAGCATGGATGTCAGTTTTCAAAGAGAATTGTCAGACCAAACATCAACGGGTGGCCGAGCTGTTTCAGTCAACAACGCTTCCCTTCTCAAATTTTGCAGACTCCTGTTATCTTTTGTTCCCTCTTGATCCATGATGAAGTGCATGCAACGTAGTGGGGTAGAGGGTGGGGGGGGGGGGAATAATCGTGTGTCTGTCTGTTTGTTTGCCTGTCTGCCTGTCAATGTGTATGTGTGCACGGAAATGAATACTTGCGTTCATGTGCAGGTATCAAAGTGAGTGCGCGTTCACATTCCTGAGAGTGTATGTGTTGCGTGCACGTGTTTATGCTTGCCCTAGTAATGTGTATATCGTATGTGTATGAGGGTGTGAGCGCAAGCACATACACACACACACTTGTTCACGCCTACAACCAGAAATAGCTCTTACATTCCTCGAGCGAGTTGAACCACCCACGCTGTAATGGCTTGGACATTTAACTTGCCTCAAAGTAGCAAGACCAAAGGACTGTTTGGGAAGCCCCAAGCCTAATTTCTTAGGATCTGGTTGAAAGGGGCCGTTTATTCCAGTGCAGCCCCTATCATCTGTCACGACATTAGACCGTCTTGTGGTCCCCACCTCCTCCTTCGTTACACTCCCTCCCCAATCCCCCCCCCTCCCACCCCCACCCCCCACCCCTTTCCAGCCTCTTCTTTGTGATTTCGTGGTCTGTCAGCTGGAGGCCATTGCTTGGCGACAGTGATCACAGATCTCAACATCACTACCTTCTCTCTCCACATGCAGCTTCTTTACGTGTTCTGGAACGTGGAACGTTAGTTTCGTAACGTGGTCCTCTTCTTTGT
>CM031613.1:2206379-2228879 GCA_018398815.1 Conus ventricosus
CGGGCTGTGGCTGTGGACGGTGTGTCGGAATGAGCGGCGTGGGTGCACTGCCTCTTAGTGTCGCAGAGGTTGGGACAACAACAACAACAACAAAAGCGAAATCAAAAGCGGAGGGGTGGTGGGGCAATGGAGAATCGGACCAGGTGGGGAGGGGGGGATGTCAGAGCAGTAGAAGGGGGTCTGAAAGTTTTTGGAGACCACCACACCTGGTGACAAGAACAAGCTTGTCGTCGAATTCGAACTACCGCTTGTAAACACCTGAAAATGCTGAGCCAGACGGATAGAGGTTAGGTTTCAGTGTCATCCTTTCCAGTCTATGATGAACCCTGGGGGATGACTTCACACTGGTGAGTGTTGGGCAGCGATAATCCCTGGGGGATGACTTCACACTGGTCAGTGTTGGGCAGTCTATGATGATCCCTGGGGGATGACTTCACACTGGTGAGTGTTGGGCAGTCTATGATGATCCCTGGGGGATGACTTCACACTGGTGAGTGTTGGGCAGTCTATGATGATCCCTGGGGGATGAACTCACACTGGTGAGTGTTGGGCAGTCTATGATGATCCCTGGGGGATGACTTCACACTGGTCAGTGTTGGGCAGTCTATGATGATCCCTGGGGATTACTTCACACTGGTGAATGTTGGGCAGTCTATGATGATCCCTGGGGGATTACTTCACACTGGTCAATGTTGGGCAGCGATGATCCCTGGGGGGTGACTTCATACTGGTCAGTGTTGGGCAGCGATGATCCCTGGGGGATTACTTCACACTGGTCATGTTGGGCAGCGATGATCCCTGGGGGATGACTTCACACTGGTCAGTGTTGGGCAGCGATGATCCTGGGGGATGACTTCACACTGGTCAGTGTTGGGCAGTTATGATGATCCCTGGGGGATGACTTCACACTGGTCAGTGTTGGCCAGTCTATGATGATCCCTGGGGGATGACTTCACAAATGGTCAGTGTTGGGCAGTCTATGATGATCCCTGGGGGATGACTTCACACTGGTCAGTGTTGGGCAGTCTATGATGATCCCTGGGGAATTACTTCACACTGGTCAGTGTTGGGCAGTCTATGATGATCCTGAGGGATTACCTCACACTGTCAGTGTTGGGCAGTCTATGATGATCCCTGGGGGATTACTTCACACTGGTCAGTGTTGGGCAGCGATGATCCCTGGGGGATGACTTCACACTGGTGAGTGTTGGGCAGTCTATGATGATCCCTGGGGATGACTTCACACTGGTGGGTGTTGGGCAGTCTATGATATCCTGGGGGATTACTTCACACTGGTCAGTGTTGGGCAGTCTATGATGATCCCTGGGGGGATTACTTCACACTGGTCAGTGTTGGGCAGCGATGATCCCTGGGGGATTACTTCACACGGGTCAGTGTTGGGCAGCGATGATCCCTGGGGGATTACTTCAAACTTGTTTATTGTTGGGCAGCGATTATCCCTGGGGGATGACTTCACACTGGTGAGGGGTTGGGCAGTCTATGATGATCCCTGGGGGATTACTTCACACTGGTCAGTGTTGGGCAGCGATGATCCCTGGGGGATGACTTCACATGGTGAGTGTTGGGAAGTCTATATGATGATCCCTGGGGGATGACTTCACACTGGTCAGTGTTGGGCGTCTATGATGATCCCTGGGGGATGACTTCACACTGGTCAGTGTTGGGCAGTCTATGATGATCCCTGGGGGGTGACTTCACACTGGTGAGTGTTGGGCAGTCTATGATGATCCCTGGGGGATGACTTCACACTGGTCGGCTGTTGGGCAGTCTATGATGATCCCTTTGGGGGATTACTTCACACTGGTTGAATTGGGGGTTTTGGGCAGGGTTATGGGTGATCCCTGGGGGATTACTTCACACTGGTCAGTGTTGGGCAGCGATGATCCCTGGGGGATGACTTCACACTGGTCAGTGTTGGGCAGCAGATGATCCCTGGGGGATTACTTCACACTGGTCAGTGTTTTGGGCAGCGATGATCCCTGGGGGATGACTTCACACTGGTCAGTGTTGGGCAGCTAATGATCCCTGGGGGATGACTTCACACTGGTCAGTGTTGGGCAAGTCTATGATGATCCCTGGGGGATGACTTCACACTGGTCAGTGTTGGGCAGTCTATGATGATCCCTGGGGGATGACTTCACATGGTCAGTGTTGGGCAGCATTGAACCTGGGGGATTACTTCACACTGGTCGTATTGGGGAGCATTGATCCCTGGGGGATTACTTCAAACTGGTGAGTGTTGGGCAGCGATTATCCCTGGGGATATGACTTCACACTGGTCAGTGTTGGGCAGTCTTGATTGATCCTGGGGATGACTTCACACTGGTCAGTGTTGGGCAGTCTTGATGATCCCTGGGGGATGACTTCACACTGGTGAGTGTTGGGCAGTCTAGAGATCCCTGGGGGATGACTTCACATGGTCAGTGTTGGGCAGTCATGATGATCCCTGGGGGATGACTTCACATGGTCAGTGTTGGGCAGTCTATGATGATCCCTGGGGGATGACTTTACACTGGTGAGTGTTGGGCAGTCTATGATGATCCTGGGGGATGACTTCACACTGGTCAGTGTTGGGCAAGTCTATGATTATCCCTGGGGGATTACTTCACACTGGTCAATGTTGGGCAGCATGATGATCCCTGGGGGATTACTTCACACATGGTCATGTTGGGCAGCGATGATCCCTGGGGGGTGACTTCACACTGGTCATGTTGGGCAGCGATGATACCTGGGGGATTACTTCAACACTGGTCAGTGTTGGGCAGCGATGATCCCTGGGGGATGACTTCACACTGGTCAGTGTTGGGCAGTCGATGATCCCTGGGGGGTGACTTCAAAACTGGTAGTGTTGGGCAGTCTATGATGATCCCTGGGGGATGACTTCACACTGGTGAGTGTTGGGCAGTCTTGATGATCCCTGGGGATGACTTCACACTGGTGAGTGTTGGGCAGTCTATGATGATCCCTGGGGGATGACTTCACACTGGTGGTGTTGGGCAAACGATGATCCCTGGGGGATGACTTCACACTGGTGAGGTTGGGCAGTCTATGATGATCCCTGGGGGATTACTTCACACTGGTCAGTGTTGGGCAGCGAATGATCCCTGGGGATTACTTCACACTGGTCAGTGTTGGGCAGCGATGATCCCCGGGGGTTGACTTCACACTGGTCAGTGTTGGGCAGCGATGATCCTGGGGGATGACTTCACACTGGTCAGTGTTGGGCAGCGATGATCCTGGGGATGACTTCACACTGGTGAGTGTTGGGCAGTCTATGATGATCCCTGGGGGATGATTCACACTGGTGAGGTTGGGCAGTCTATGAGATCCCTGGGGGATGACTCACACTGGTCATGTTGGGCATCTATGATGATCCTGGGGTTCCACGGTCAGTGTTGGGCAGTCTATGATGATCTTTGGGGGATTACTTCACACTGGTCAGTGTGGGCAGCGATGATCCTGGGGGATGACTTCACACTGGTCAGTGTTGGGCAGTCTGATGATCCCTGGGGGATTACTTCACACTGGTGAGTGTTGGGCAGTCTATGATGATCCCTGGGGGATGACTTCACACTGGTGAGTGTTGGACGTCTATGATGATCCTGGTGATTACTTACACTGGTCAGTGTTGGGCAGCGATGATCCCTGGGGATTACTTCACCTTGAAATTTTGGGCAGCGATAAACCCGGGGGATGAATTACACGGGTTCAGTTTTGGGGGCAGCAAATAAACCCTGGGGGAAAGACTTCACCCTGGTCAGTTTTTGGGGCAGTCAAATGTTTAATCCCTGGGGAAATAAACTTCACCTGGTGAGTTTTGCCGGGTCTATGATGATCCCGGGGATAAATTTCACACTGGCCCGGGGGGTGTTGGGCAGTTATGATGATCCCTGGGGGATTACTTCACACGGCCCAGTGGGGCAGTCTATTAAAAGATCCCCTGGGGGATTCCCCCCCCACACGGGGCGTTTTTGGGGGCAGCCCTATGATGATCCCTGGGGGATTACTTCACACGGGTTTCATTTTTGGGGAAAGCGTTTCCCCCCGGGGGGAAGATTTCCCACACTGGCGTTTTTTTGGGGCCAGCTTTGACCCCTGGGGGATGACTTCCATGGTGAGGGGTTGGGAGTCTATAAAGGGATCCCGGGGGATTACTTCACACGGCCCGTGTTGGGCAGTCTAGGGATGCCCCCGGGGGGGGTTTTACTTCACAGGGTCGTGTTGGGAGCGTTTAAACCCTGGGGGTTTAAACTTCACACTGGTCAGGTTGGGCACCGATGATCCCTGGGGGAAATTACTTAAAAAGGGTCATTGTTGGCAGCAAAATTACCCCTGGGGGAAAAATTCACCCGGTGGTTTTGGGGGGCCAATGAGATCCCTGGGGGATTCCCTTCCCACACTGGCATTTTTTTGGGGGCACGATGACCCTTGGGGATGACTTCACACTGGGGGAGGGGGGGGCGTTATATGATCCGGGGGATGATTTCCCACATGGTCATGTTGGGCCTAAGATGATCCCGGGGGGAATGACTTCACACGGGCCCCAGTGTTGGGCAGTTTTATGTGCCCCTTTGGGGGATGACTTACACGGTGATGTTGGGAAAGTTTTGGGATGATCCCGGGGGGAGGGACTTCAAACGGGTCAGTTTTGGAGTCTATGAGTTTCCCTTGGGGGAAAAACTTCCAGGGTGAATGTTGGGCAGTCAATGAGGGACCCCTGGGGGATTATTTCACATGGCATGTTGGGCACGTTTGGTTTCCCCTGGGGGAGGGAACTTCACCGGCCCGTGTTGGGCAGCAAAAAATTTCCCGGGGGGAATTACTTCACATGGTAATTTTGGGGCCCGCAGTTTGCCCCCCTGGGGATTTTCACACTGGTGAGTTTTGGGGCAGTCTTGATGACCCCGGGGGGAGGACTTAAACACGGGTCAGGGGTTGGGGCAAAAAAATTTTGATCCCGGGGGATGACTTCACACTGGTACAGTTTTTGGGCAGCGATGATCCCTGGGGGAGGGACTTCACCAGGTTGGTGTTGGGCAGTCTATGATGACCCCGGGGGGATGACTTCACATGGTGAGTGTTGGGCGGGTCAATGATGACCCCGGGGGGAAGCTCACATGGTGATTTTGGGAAGTCTATGTTTAACCCGGGGGGAGGGCTTACCCCGGGGAAAGGTTGGTTGGGCAGTCTTTTGTTGATCCCGGGGGGATAAATTCACCCCCCTTGGTCAGTTTTGGGCAGCGTTTTAAATCCCGGGGGGAAAGATTTCCCACACTGGTGAGTGGGGGGGGCAGTCTATGTTTAACCTTGGGGGATACTTCACACGGTGATTTTTGCGCAGTCTATGATTACCCGGGGGATGACTTCACACGGGTGATTTTGGAGTCAAAGATATCCCGGGGGGGGTTTTAATTTCCACACTGGTCGGGTTTTTGGGCAGCGAGGGACCCCGGGGGGGGAAGGGATTTAAAATTTTTTTAGGGGTTGGGCCAGTCTATAAATAAACCCGGGGGGATGATTCCCCAAAAACGGGTTGATTTTTGGGGCCGCGATGACCCCTTGGGGGATTCCCTTGACACTGGTCATGGGGGCGGGCGATAAATCCCGGGGGAAAAAAAAAACCACAGGGTGGGGGCGGGCCCAGCGACCCCTTTTCCCACAACTCGTTTTTTTGGGTGGTGTTTTTTTTTTTTCGCCCAACACGGGAGAAAGAAAGAGAGGGGGGGGGGGGGGGGGGGGGGGTTTTTTTGTTTTTTTTTTTTTATTTCATTTCTTTCATTTTTGTTTCTTCTTTTTTATTTTTTTATTTTTCTTTATCTTTTTTATTTTTATTTTTCCCCTCGATTTTTTTTTTTCCCTTTTTATTGTTATTTTGCCATTTTTTTATCAATTTATCTTAACTCATTTTAATTTATTTTATTTTTTTTTAAATTTTTTTTTAAATTTATTTATTTTTTTTTTGTTTGATTTGGGTTGGTTGGTTGTGGGGTTTTTTTTTTTTTTTTTGGGTTTTTTTCTTTTTTTATTTTTTTTTTTATTTTTTTTGGGGGGTGGGGGTTTTCAAAATGCTTTCACGCAAAGTAACGGGTAAAACCCCTCTTTCTGATGAAAACTGCATTTTAAAAAAAAAAAGGGATTTTTTTGTGGGGGTTTCCCCTTTTGTTTTCTCTCTTCTCTCCCCTTCTCCCCTCTCCCTCTCTCTCTCTCCCCTCTCTTTTCCTCTTCTCTCCTCTCCTCTCCCCTCTCTTTCTCTCTTTTTGTTTGTTGTTGGCAATGCAGCCCCGGTAGGCCCAATCCCTGATGCGCCAAAGTGGGGTTTTTCCCCTTAGGGTTGTAACACGCCTGGTGTGGCTGGGGAAACCCCAATTCTGGAGTGCCGTTTTCTTTGGCAGTTGGGCAAAACGGGGGAAAGGAAACACTGGGAAAGAAGCAGAGGCTGTCGCTGTTTGGGGGCGTGCTCGTTTCTCTGCTCCCTGCTGGGGTCTCCCCTCCTCCCCCTTTGTCGGATTCCTCGGGAATTCTCTTTTTTCTGAGAGAAGAAGAAAAACCCGAAGAAGAAGAAGAAGAAGAAGAAAAAGACGGGAAAAAACCAACGGACTGACAAAACAGCCCGGGACAGTCCTTCGCTGTACTTTTTCCATTCTACACACATAAACCAAAAAACCATCAAGGGACTTAAGTGTTGATTACAAAGGGTTTTCATTGGGGACCTCACCCCACACACACCCACACCACACACCCACCACACACACCCCACCACAACACAAAAACCCAAACACACACCAAACACACACACACACACACAAACTACCCACACACACACACACACCCCCACACACAACCCCACACCCCACACACCAACACACACACACACCACACACACCCCAACACCCACACACACAACAACACACACACACCCAACCACAAAACACACCCCCAAACACACACACACACACCCCCACACAAAACACACACACCACAAAACACACACACAAAAACTCACACACACACACACAAAACACCCCACACACACACCCCACACAAACCAAAACCCACACACACCCACACACACAACAACACACACCCACAACACACCACACCCACACACACACACAACACACACACACACACACACCACACCACACACCCCCAAAACACACACACAACACACACACAAACTAGGCTCCACGTTTTCGGTAACTCAAACCGGGGGCGAGGTCAAAAAGGGGAGTGTTCCTTTCAGCGGTGAGTAATCCGCCTTTTCAGTGGCCCTTGGGAAGTTTTAAAGTGTTGAAACTGTTGAGCTGGGGGAAACCTAAAGACCTTCCAAAATTTATTAAATTTCAGTATTAGGGTTGTTTTTGGGCTTGGTACAAACGTCGGATACTTTATTTGGGTAAAAACGTTTTTTGTTATTTTTTTAACGAACCAGCATAAACCCCTCTCTCTCTCTCCTTCTCTCCCCTCCCCTCTCCCCCTCTTCTCTCTTTTCTCTTTTCTCTCTCTCTCTCTCTCCCCCTCCCCTTCTCTCTCTCTCTTCTTTCCTCCCCTCTGTCTCCCCCCTTTTCTCTCTCTCTTCTCTTGGGAAGACCGGGAAAAGGGGAAGGGGGAGGGGGGGGGCAGGGGGGCAGGGTGAAGGAAAAAAACCACACGGGGTTGAAAAAGGGAAGGGCTTTTTTCGCTGAATTGGGGGGAATCCCCACTTGTATCCCAGCCCAAAAGTTTGGCCCCGAACGATAGTCTTTCGTTTCAGCGCAATCCTTTCCAGTGTACCCTTTCCCCCCAAAAATTAAAATTACCCTTTTTACGAGTTTTTGACCCTTTTGCCCCCAAAAATCTTAACCAAAAAAAAAGAACCCTCGAATTTAGTTTTTTTTTTTTAACCACAAAGAAGAAGGGGAAGAGAGAGAGAGAGAGAGAGAGAGAGAGAGGAGAGTGAAGGGAGAGAGAGAGGAAAAGGGGGAATGTGGGTTTAGCAAAGTGGAAGGCAACGGGAAAGGAAAAGGTAGGAAAAAAATGAACGGGGGTAGGTAAGTGGGTAGGAAGGTAGGAAAGGTGGGGCCCGGTAAAGGTAGGTGGTAGCTTTGGGGGAAAGTTTTTGGGGTTAAAAAGTGTTAAAAAAAGTAGGTAGGGGGGACGGGAAAAAAGATAGGTCATGCCCGGTTGAAAAGACCGGTAGAAATAGATATAATAGATAAGATAGGGGATAGAGATAGTAGTAGTTAGATAGATGTTTAGTTTTTTTTATAAAAATAGATAGACAGCCCACAAAATTTTCATCATACATACATTTATACTACTTCCCAAAACATACCCCGACGGGTTTCATAAAACCATACATAGAAAAACACACGTAAAATACAAAGATATATACATAGGAAACATAACTAGTCTGGATTAATAAATTAAGCAATGTTATTGTTGGGAAGATTGGGCGCTTTGTATTTTTTGTCCTGTGTGTTTTAAATAACTTGTGAACAAACCCCAGCCATTTTTTATTGCTGGGACGATAGAAAGTATGGTGTGACTGTAAAAAGGGAACGTCAGAAAAAGATAGGCAAGTTGGGGGGGGTTATGGAAGTGACCGCCTCTTTACAGTTTAAAATTTAAAAGCATCCGAAACGAGTCCCCTTACAAAAAAAAAGGCATGTTATCAGGGATATCAAATTTTTTTGGGGTTTTTTTAAAACCCCTTTCATAAAATTGATGTCAATTTGGTTTTTGTAAGGGAAAAGAAACGATATCACCCAAAAACAACACACACCACACACAACAACACACCAAAACACACACACAAAACACCACACACACACACACAAAACACAACACACACCACCCCCCACACTTTTACACACCCCCCTTTCGCGCGCGCGGGGCGCGCGGGACTTTCCACGCCAAACACACACAACAGCATTTTTCTTTGTTTGGCATTTATTGTTTTTCCCGTGTTTCTTTTAAACCCAAAATTGGGGCCCGTGGGGAGTTCCAGTGACCCGCACAAATTGCCATGGGATTCCGTGACAGACAAAATTGCCAGTTTGGGGGTTTCCAGTTTACAGACACAAATTGCCATTGGGGGAGTTCCGTGACAAACAAAAACCCAATGGGTCAACATTGTGGAACTGGAGAAAAAAAAATGGTATTCCAAATTTTTCCCTGTCGATTGCTGGCGCTTGATGGATCGTCTTGGGCATTACATCATCTGGGGTCCCCGATTTTGATCAAAAACTTAAATTTTTATTTTCACACCCCACACACACCACACAACGCCCCGTCACGCACGCAAAACCCCCACACAAAACACACAACCAAAACACCACACAAAACAAAGCACGCCCACGCAAAGCAAAGCACGGGACGCACGCACTCCCAACACACACACACACAACACACACACACACAAAACAAAATATATAAAATATATATAAATATATATATTATATATTTTAAAAAATTAAAAATACCTAAAGGGGAGAGAAGGGGGAGGGAGAGAGGAGAGAGAGGGGAGAGGGGAGAGGGGGAGAGAGAGAGCGGGGAAAAGAGAGAACAGACAAACCCAAAAAGAGACAGAGAAAAGGGGAGAGAGAGGGGGGATTAGATGAGAGAGAGAGAAAACAGCCCGACACACACACGACAGGCACACAAACAGGCACCCCGGAAAGAAGAAAAGACAAAAAGCCTTCACATTCCCCTTCCCACCCCTGGGCCTTCAAGGGGGTGGGGTGGATGGAGGACGCAGGGGAGGCGAGACAAAAAGTACACACAAGCCCGACTGTAGTATTTTTTCCATACTTCGTTTCCCAAAGGGGAGAATGAGGGCGGAAAAAGAACAAAATTTTTAAAAAACCAAATGGGTTAAATTACCGCCGAGGACACAAACAAAAAAAGTACAGGACAAAATACAATGCTTTTTGGGCCTCTTAAGTCATTTTCAGGCCAAGACAAACATTTTGGACAGGGGGAAACCGGGAAAAACGAAAACCATTATTTCTCAAATTCCCGGGCCAAATTTAACCTTGGATTTTCTCCCAAATGGGGTTGTTTTGTTTCCCGCCAAAATTTAAACTATCTGTGAACCTTGGCGGTAAAAACCCCCTCTCTTTTTTTTCCACTTTTTTTCCCTAGCTCCAGCAGCCCACAACATGACCCAATGGGGCGGGGAAAGGGGGGGAAGGGAAAAAAACTGAGTGAACAGGAAGGACGGGCCACACAAACGGTAGGGAAAGGGGGGGGGGGGGGGGGGAGGGGGCCTCCGGGATGAGGGTTTTCACCACACCCCTGACAAAAAACAGTCCCCCTTTGGCCTTTTTTAGAATTGTGATACTGGGCCATCATTTTTGAAAGGTGGGGTGAGACCCAGATACAGGGCAGTTTCCGCAGTGGGTGCCCCCGAAAAGAGTATTACAGTTTGACAGCGTCGAGAGGTGACCTGGAACCCGCTGGTGTTTTGTTTTTCATTCTTCTCTCACCCCCCCCCCCCCCTCTCCCCCTCTCTCTTTTCCCCTCTCTCCCCTCTCCCCTCCCCCTCTTCTCTTCCCCCTCTCTCTCTCCCCCTCTCTCTCTCTCTTCCCCCTCTCTCTCTTTGGGGGTGGTGTGGTGGCGGGGTAAAATTTTGTTTTAAAACATTTCATGCAAGTTTTGGTACAAACTTTTTCTGATTACTGTATTTTTTCCAAAAAAAACCCCCTTGCTTTGGGTCCCCTTTAATTTTTTTCTCCCCTTCTCATCCCTTTTCTCTCTCCTTTCCCCTCTCTCTTCTCTCCTCCCCCTTTTCCCCTCTCTTTCTCTCTCTCTCTCTCTCTCTCTGGGGAGGGAAAAAAAAGAAAAAGAAAACAAAAAAAACAAAAACAGCAAACAACAACAACAACATCGAAAACAAAGGGGAGAGAGGGGAGAAGAGAAGAGAGAGAAGGGGAGAGAGAGGGGGAGAGGAAAAGAGGAAGAGAGAAGGGGGAGAGAGAGAGAAGATCCTTCAAACCCAAAACCACTTCCATTTTTAAAAAATACTGAACCAACAAAATCAAGGAGTCTTAGTGTTGATTACTAAGGGGGTCAATGGGGACTGACACCACACAAAACACCACACACACACACACAACACACACCCACAACACACACAAAACACACACACACACCCAAACAAACTCAGGGTCCACGGTTCGGAATACCGCTTTGGGATAAACCTCTACCAGCGAGGTCCAAAAAGGGGGGGGTTCTCTTACGGCAGTGGTAATCCCCCGGCTGTCCCCGTGCGCAATTTCACTGTATGTCTGTCTCCTGAGGAGAAAGATTAGTTTTTTACCAAAATGCCGAGCTGTTTTAAAAATATAGACCGTCTAGTTTGTATTCTAGATATGGTATTTATTTCCCTTCCGGGTCGTAAAACACACATCCCTTTTTTCGTAAAACGTTTAATTTTTTTTTTTTTTAAACAAAACAATTTAAGCCCCTCTCTCTCTCTCTCTCTCCCCCTCTCTCCCCCTCCTCTTCCTCTTCTCTTCTCTCTCTCCTCTCTCTCCCTCTCCCCCTCCCCACACACACACACACACACCAGACGCACACACCCCACACACACAAAACCCACACACCCCCACCACAAAAACCACACACACCCCACACACCCACACACACACCCCACCCCACACGCACACAGAGGGGGGGGAGAGAGAGAGAGAGAGAGAGGGAAGGAGGGTAGAGGAGGAGAGAAAGGGGAGAAAAGAGAGAGAAAGGAAGGGGAACGCTCGCCCCATGCACGAACAAAACACACCACACAACACACACACACACACACACACACACACACCCACACCCACACACACCACACACCCACAACACACACAGAGGGGACAGAGGGGAGAGAGAGATGAGAGACAGGGCAACCCAACAGACAGACAGACAGGGAGACGACAGTACAGGGCCGGAAAACAGGGCAGAGACAGACCGACAACAGAAAGGGGACACAAAACCCCCCCCACAAAAAACACAAACACCCACACAACCCCACACAACACACACACAAAACACACAAAGGGACGGGGTTGAACAATAAACATGCACAACACCTGAACATGGGCAGGGCCCTACCGATTCACTTCAAATTGTTTCTTAAAAAACACACCCTCCCCCCGCGCGGAATTTTTCCCCTTGGTACCCCCCCCAAAAAGCCGGGGCAAATTTGGGAGTATTTTGGGTTTCAGCAAGGAAATTTCCCTGCCCGTCCTTTTAAAATGGTTTTAATGGAAAATCCCGGGATTAGGTTTTGTTTAAGCATTGCAACCGTGAAATGTAAGTAAAATGGTGCTTTTTTTTACTGTTTTTTCCCCCCAATTGTCCCCCCCCCCCCCCCCCCCCCCCCCCCCCCCCCCAGCGGGTTCAGACGTATGAGTTTTTTTTCTGCTTTGCAAAAACGCCATTTACGTCCCTTTTTTCAGACAGTATGAGTTTTGTGTTCTGCTTTCACAACTGCCATTTTTTCCCCTCTTTTGTCAGACAGTAATGAAATTTAGTGTTCTGCTTTCACAACTGCCATTTACGTCTTTTGTCAGACAGTACTGAGTTAGTGTTCTGCTTGCACAACTGCCATTTACGTCTTTTGTCAGACAGTACTGAGTTTAGTGTTCTGCTTGCACAACTGCCATTTACGTCTTTTGTCAGACAGTACTGAGTTTAGTGTTCTGCTTGCACAACTGCCATTTACGTCTTTTGTCAGACAGTACTGAGTTTAGTGTTCTGCTTGCACAACTGCCATTTACGTCTTTTGTCAGACAGTACTGAGTTTAGTGTTCTGCTTGCACAACTGCCATTTACGTCTTTTGTCAGACAGTACTGAGTTTAGTGTTCTGCTTGCACAACTGCCATTTACGTCTTTTGTCAGACAGTACTGAGTTTAGTGTTCTGCTTGCACAACTGCCATTTACGTCTTTTGTCAGACAGTACTGAGTTTAGTGTTCAGCTTGCACAACTGCCATTTACGTCTTTTGTCAGACGTTTGTGTTTTGTACCTGCTTCTTCGTTTGTGTGCCCTCTGTCTGTTTTACCCTCTCTCTCTCTCTCTCTCTCTCTCTCTCTCTTCTCTCTCTCTCTCTCTCTCTCTCTCTCTCTCTCTCTCTCTCTCTCTCTCTCTCTCTCTGTGTGTGTGTGTGTGTGTGTATGTGTGTGTGTGTGTGTGTGTGTGTGTGTGTGTGTGTTGTGTGTGGTGTGTGTGTGTGTGTGTGTGTGTATGTGTGTGTGTTGTGTGTGTGTGTGTGTGTGTGTGTGTGTGTGTGTGTGTGTGTGTGTGTGTGTGTCTGTGTGTGTGTGTCTGTGTGTGTGTGTGCCTGGCATGCATAAATATGTTTACATGCAAGCAACCCCTGTGCCACATACATCCAGTGGTTGTAATTGTTGTAATATCATATTCAATCATATTTGAATTGATAAAAAAAATAAACAATTTGATTTTTTCGTTAGCTTTCACATTGTTTAGCTGGGGAGGACCTGCTCTCCTATCTGGTACACAAGTGTACAAAATGGATTTATCCTAGCACAATCCCCACTCGACAATCTAATCAACGATAAGCAAACTGTCCAACAAAGCATGTTGATTTTCCCTCCCAAGCAAACAGATTTGTTACTACAAGACCTTTAACTTCAGTATGAGCAATGCACCAGTGACCTGGTCTAAAGATACTGAGGAAACCTACAGTGCAAAGCATTCTCTGCTGCCATCACCGCCTGCACTATAATCAGCTTCATACTTCATGCAAACCATGTTGCTACACTCCAGCCCTTGAGGAGCACCAAGACCTACTCTGGAGCCGTTTGAGTGACTTAGAGTAATGGCACACGATATTTATTTAGGGTGTTAGCACAATAATGACTTAGGGTAATGACACACAATAGTGACTTTGGGTAATGACACACAGTAGTGACTTAGGGTAATGATACACAGTAATGTTTTAGGAAGCACGGCTTGCCATTGAACCCGAAGAAATATCATTGTGTCTTAGATGTTACCTGCCTTCTGCAACAGTGTCTGCTCTCATGCAAATTTTCTCGTATTATGGCTACTACAGCTGCAACAAGAGAAGGCGGAGAGATTACGGTCAAAAGACACTCAGTAAACTGAGGTCAGGATCACACTGACGCTCATCCTGTGTCTTTTATAACAACAACCCGAAGGAAGGGAGGTAAGCACGGTGTCAAAGGGCTGGTGCATTGCCTGGGGAAAAAAATCTTTGTAAAGGGAACAGAAACAATATAGGACAACAAGAAAAATCATTAATTGATCAGTAACGACATTTGGCAAACCTGGAGTGTAGAGAATGCTCATTATATAGCAGCGGAATAATTCCCCTTTGAAATGCAGGTTTTTGGGCCGTTAAGTATTTTTTTCAGTACCAAGCCAGTGTGTGTGTGTGTGTGTGTGGGGGGGGGGGGGGGGTGCGCTGTGAGTGTGCGTGTGCGTGCGTGCGTGTATATATATATATATATATAAAATAAAGTTAGAGCCAAAACGCCACTCAGAATTCCAAAAGCGCTCAACCAAGCAGGGAGCGACATACCAGTTAAAACAAGGTTTAAAATGGAAAAAGTAAAATCGACAAAATTGTTTCGAGCGGGATGCTCTCCTCAGGATGTACAATCAGGGCACGCCACCAGTATTATATAGTGTGTTGTGTGGGTGGGTGAGCTCTGCGCGTGTGGCACGTGGCCTGTAGATTTTCTTTTTTGGGGCGCGTTCAGGGAGAACGTGCCAAGGAATGGTGCATTGACAAAGATTTCCATTTATGCCTGCAATTGTTTACCATTTCTACTTTAGAGTTCAGGATGCTAGAGGGGGTTTACATAATATCAGCCACTTTTCTGTAGTACATAAGTTGCATTTTTTAGAAATGTTGTTGTATGGTGTTGCTCTTTTTATAATTTTCCATGATATGTTGTAATCTATTTTCTTATCTTTAAGCTTCCAAATATGTTTACTTAATTCTGTTTGGTTTTTATATTTTTTCATTTTTGAAGGACTGTTTATGGTTTGCATATCTGGTTTTAAAGTGGTTTGCTGTAATCCCTATGTATGTTTCTTTATCACTGTCTGTTGTTACCGTAGCTTGGTACACAATGTTTGTTGTAGAGGCATTTGTTATTCAGAGGGCACTGGTCTTTTTTTGTGCAATTACAAGATTTCCTTTCGTCACCTTCTTTGGTTGTATTACTTTTGGTTTTATTGGAAGAATCAATTATATTTTTAAGGTTGGGCATACATGAGTACGATAGCTTGACGGTGTTTTTATTGAATATTTTAGATAGTACATGTTCTTTTTGGAATGATGTTTAAGGATTCTGAGGAATTCTTTTCCTACGTTAGTTTTTGTTCCTCCATCAAATGGAGGGTTATACCATATAATTTTTCTTTTCCTGTTTTTCTTATTGCTGTTCATGTTATTATCTGGGTTATATTGTAATTTGTAGTTGTAGCCACTTTTTTTCAGTGCCTCTTGGTATTCGGCTGCTGCACTGTTAAATTCTTCTCATTGCATGATAGTTTAGATAATCTTTTGTTTATACCATTAGGTAAAGTTTTCAAAATGGAGGGTGGATGGTTACTTTTGATGTCTACGTAGACAGGTATGTCATTAGGTTTTTTTTTATGGTTTGTATGTATGGTCCTTAAGGTCTAATGTTATGTCTAAATAATTTACTATTTTTTTGTTGGCTTCTACTGTGATTATTAGACATAACATTAGACCTTAAGGACCATACATACAAACCATACAAAAAACCTAATGACATACCTGTCTACGTAGACATCAAAAGTAACCATCCACCCTCCATTTTGAAAACTATACCTAATGGTATAAACAAAAGATTATCTAAACTATCATGCAATAGAAAGAATTTAACAGTGCAGCAGCCGAATACCAAGAGGCACTGAAAAAAAGTGGCTACAACTACAAATTACAATATAACCCAGATAATAACATGAACCAGCAATAAGAAAAACAGGAAAAGAAAAATTATATGGTATAACCCTCCATTTGATGGAGGAAACAAAAACTAACGTAGGAAAAGAATTCCTCAGAATCCTTAAAACATCATTCCCAAAAGAACATGTACTATCTAAAATATTCAATAAAAACACCGTCAAGCTATCGTACTCATGTATGCCCAACCTTAAAAATATAATTGATTCTTCCAATAAAACCAAAAGTAATACAACCAAAGAAGGTGACGAAAGGAAATCTTGTAATTGCACAAAAAAAGACCAGTGCCCTCTGAATAACAAATGCCTCTACAACAACATTGTGTACCAAGCTACGGTAACAACAGACAGTGATAAAGAAACATACATAGGGATTACAGCAAACCACTTAAAACCAGATATGCAAACCATAAACAGTCCTTCAAAAATGAAAAATAAAAAACCAAACAGAATTAAGTAAACATATTTGGAAGCTTAAAGATAAGAAAATAGATTACAACCCTATCATGGAAAATTTATAAAAAGAGCAACACCATACAACAACATTTCTAAAAAATGCAACTTATGTACTACAGAAAAGTGGCTGATATTATGTAAACCCCATCTAGCATCCCTGAACTCTAAAGTAGAAATGGTAAACAATTGCAGGCATAAATGGAAATCTTTGTCAATGCACCATTCCTTGGCACGTCTCCCCCTGAACGCGCCCCCAAAAAAAAAAATCTACAGGCCACGTGCCACACGCGCAGAGCTCACCCACCCACACAACACACTATATAATACTGGTGGCGTGCCCTGATTGTACATCCTGAGGAGAGCATCCCGCTCGAAACAATTTTGTCGATTTACTTTTTCCATTTTAAAACCTTGTTTTAAACTGGTATTATATATATATATATATATAATGTGCGTGCGTGCGTGCGTGCGTGCGTGCGTGCGTGCGTGCGTGCGTGCGTGTGTGTGTTTCAGCATAAAAAAATATTCAATATGTTTCCTAACTAACGTTCACTTTACGTTTGGCCAAAACATCACATCACGTTAAAGAAGATAACTTTGAAGGCGAACGAGTAGGCGGTATGTGTCTTTGTTTCATTATCAGAGTAAGAGTTACTCTTCCTGTTTATTGATTTGGTGTCTGCGTATTAAGTTCATCCACTACAATACAAGCAGACATGTGCACGAGAGAGAGAGGAGAGAGGAGAGAGAGAGAGAGAGAGAGAGAGAGAGAGAGAGAGACAGACAGACAGACAGAGAGAGAGAGGAGAGAGAGAGAGAGAGAGAGAGGAGAGAGAGAGGAGTCACTTCAGAAAGCCACAAACACCATATCAGTCTGGTAATTAATTCATGTTTCCGTCTGAGTTTTGTCCTAGATTCTGCAATCTTTTTTCTTCTTATCAACAAGACAAATTACTAATCGGGTACAATCAACATCATCACATTAAGTTTATTGTTGTTGTTTTTTTTCCATTTGGAAAGGGGGGTGTTCTAGGTTCAGAAAGGATTTTGATTAGACTAAACGTCGCAGTAACATGATAAAAAAAAAACATGCATGACTGGCATTTCTAATGCTCACGGCTCTCACTTGGCCTTTTTTTCTGCTTGCTTCCGTTGCAGTGTAATACTTACCCTTATAGCCTGCTTTACAGATTTAAAACGTGTCAAAATAATACTTACCCTTAGCCTGCTTTACAGATTTTAAAACGTGTCAAAAAATAAATAGGCAATAGAAAAATCAGGAAACAAACACGCTCCCGCTGGGTTCACGACCAGGCCATTGCTGCCGTCAATAACAGAAGAGAGCGGGGGGGGGGGGGGGAGAGGGGGAAGGAAGTTAAGGGCATAGAAGGTAGTGTCCTTCATTTAGTGGATCAGATCTCCACAGAAGTGACTTCTCAGCAGTGCGGCGTCTTCTCCAGCGGGTTTGCATAGAGGAGGACCGTAGACTGATTGCTCCCTATGCACTGCCAATACAAAGACTATGACAGGACGACCCCGGTGGGGGGTACGTATGGGACGGTTGAAGTGGGCGGAGAGGGGTGGGTGGGAGGGGGGGGCGGGGGAAGGGGGGGGAGTAGTAACGCTACAAAGAGGCCACGGAAGTTTAGTCAGATAGATGGTAGAAGGGGGGAGGGGGGGGGGGGGGGCGAGGGGAGGGAGGTAGTAACGCTACAAAGAGGCCACGGAAGTTTAAGTCAGATAGATGGTAGAAGGGGGGAGGGGGGGGGCCGGGGGGGAGGGAGGTAGTAAACGCTACAAAGAGGCCACGGAAGTTTAGTCAGATAGATGGTAGAAGGGGGGAGGGGGGGGGGGGGGCCGAGGGGAGGGAGGTAGTAACGCTACAAAGAGGCCACGGAAAGTTTAGTCAGATAGATGGTAGAAGGGGGGGGGGGGGGGGGGGGGGGCGGGAGGGGAGGGAGGTAGTAACGCTACAAAGAGGCCACGGAAGTTTAGTCAGATAGATGGTAGAAGGGGGGGGGGGGGGGGGGGCGAGGGGAGGGAGGGTAGTAACGCTACAAGAGGCCACGGAAGTTTAGTCAGATAGATGGTAGAAGGGGGGAGGGGGGGGGGGGGGCGAGGGGAGGGAGGTAGTAACGCTACAAAAGGCCACGGAAGTAGTTTAGTCAGATAGATGGTAGAAGGGGGGAGGGAGGGGGGGGGGGGCGAGGGGGGGAGGGAGGATAGTAACGCTACAAAGAGGCCACGGAAGTTTTGTCAGATGATTGGTAGAAGGAGGGGGGAGGGGGGGGGGGGGGGGGGGGGGGGGGGGGGGGGGGGGGGGGGCCCCGGGGGGGGAAAGGGGTGGGGGGGGGGGCGGGGGGGGGAAGGGGAGTTAAACAAAAAAAAATTTTTCAATAATTGGGGGGAAACGGGGGGGGGTCGCTAAAAAAGGGCCCAAAAAGAGTCAGTTAATGTTAAATTTTTGGGGGGGGGGGGGGGGGGCACCAATTCAAAGGGATGCCCCAACAAAAACAAATTTTCCAGTAATTTTTTGGGGGTTGTTTTTTTAAACGTTTTAAAAAATGCCGAATTTTCCAATTAAATTTCCATCCCCAAAAAATTACCCCAGTTAACAAAACCTACATGAGGAATTTGTTTTTTTTTTTTTTGTTTGTTTTTGAATGTAAGAATGTTAGGTTGACTTTTTTTAACGAATCCCCGGACATTTTGGGGGGGTTGTAAAGTGAATGGTTTGTTTTGTTGTTTCGGGGTTGTAGTTGTTTTCGGTTTGTGTGGTTGTGTTTTGTGTTTTGTGTGTGTGTGTTTGTGGGTGGGTTTGTGTGTGTGTGTGGTGTTTTGGTGTGTGTGTGTTTTTGGGGTGTGTTTTGTGGTGTTGTGGGGGGTGTGGTTGTTGTTTGGGGTTGGGGGTGTTGTTGTTTTTGGTTTGTGGGAGTGGTGTGTTGTGTGTGTGTTTTTGGGTTTGTGTGTGTTTGTGTGGGTGTGTTTTGTGTGTGGGGTGTGGGGGTGTGGTTTTGGTTTTTGTGGTGCGTGCGTTTGTTTGCGCGCTTTCTCTTCTCCCCTCTCTCTCTCTCTCTTCCTCTCTCTTTTCTCTCCTCTCTCCCTCCCTCTCCCTCCTCTTTTTCTCTCTCTTTCCCTTCTTTTCCTCTCTCTTCTTAAACTTATGTGGTTCATGAAGAAGCCCCCATTGGTCAAATTGACATTTTACATTGGCTAGTACAAAGGAGTCACTGAAATTTATACACAAATTTTTAAACGGTTATTTACAAACTGTGTCTTTCCCCGCAGCTTTCCCCCTGAGGGGTCATCTACAGTAAGGAAGACACGAGGAAAGGGAAGCAGCAAAGAAGCCAAAATTATTCAAAAGGGAAAGAACTTTTGCAATGAGAATTGTTGAAAAGCGGAAACAAAGTTCGATCAAAAAACTCATAAGAATTTTTGTATGTAATTTTGTTTGTTGTTTTTGAAATGGCCTTGAAAAAAGGGGGGGGGAGAAAAGAGAAAAAAAAAAAAAACTTTTGATCGTTTTAAAAAATCAATCAATTTAAAATTCCCTAGAAAAATTTTACACGTTTTTTTCTAGGGCAAAATTTTGTTAGATATGTTTTTATTCGTTAGAATAACAATTTCACATACAAACCCCGGTTTTTTTTGCGGACAAACAGACCACACACAACAACCACCCACCCAAAACCCCACCCCCCCACACACACACCACACAACACATTAAATTTTAAATATAAATATTTAAATTTTTAAAATAAAAAATATATTTAAAAATAATAAATATTATATATATATATTTTATAGTGCAATTGTGCATTAAAAATATATATATAAAAAAATATAAAATTTTAAAATTTTCTATTATTAATTTTATAAATTTCCTTTGGTGAGCAAAGCCCCAAAGCAGCTTTCACGTTCCGCGCACGCCGCACCGCGCGCGCGCGCAGACACGCCCCCCCCCCCCCCAACACACACCACACACCAAGCAAGCGAATCCCCCCCCCCCCCCCCCCCCCCCCCTTTCTCTCCCTCTCTCTCTCTCTCTCTCTCTCTCCTCTTCTTCCCCCCCTTCTCTCTTTTTCTCTCTCTCCCCCCTTCTCTCCCCCCCTTTTTTTTTTCTCTCTCTGTATTTGTCTCTGTCCTGTCTCTTTTTTTTACTCTTCTTTTTTTTCTCTCGACGACAACTGACCAAACACACACACAAAAACACACACCACACAACACACACCCCCACACGATAGATAATAGAAATAGAAGATAGTAGATAAAAGATAAAAAGAAAAAGTAGATAATAAAATTAAAACAAACGGAAAGGAACAGGAGCCTATTTCACTCAGTAAAACGAGCCCCCTTCGAAAACCCCCCGCGCCATGGCCTACCCTGCGCAAACAGTAATGTTCCTGCCCCATGGGGAAAACCGCTGTGAACTGGCCGGGTTTGTTCCATTACCAAATTAACACTGTATGGTCACACAGTGCTGAACCTCAGACGCACCACAGGCCTTTTAGTGAAAAAGAAGGGCAGGGGGCTGTGTGTGGTGTGTGGTGTTTTGTGTGTTGTGTGTGTTGTGTGTTGTGTGGTGTGGTGTGTGGTGTGTGTGTGTGTGTGTTGTGTGTGGTGTTGTGAGACGCCGGTTTTTGGTCACCGGGGTGCAAGCGGCCCCCACGCTTTAGAGTATCTGAAACCGGCCAAAGTAAAGCCAGCTACAAAAAGGGGTTTCTCTTCTCTCTCTCTCTTCTCCTCTCTCTCTCTTCTCCTTTCTCTCTCCTCTCTAACACACACACAACAGCGCGGCGCGGGCACGCACCCCCCAACACCCCACCCCCCCCCCCCCCCCAAACCCCACAACACAACTACCCTGCAGCAAAAGTGCGCGCCACCACACACACCCCACAACACAACACACACAAAAACCACACCACAACAAACAATAACACACACACCAAAACCACACGCCGACACACACCACACACACACACACACACCACAACCACACACACACCACAAACACACACAACACGCACGCGCGCACACACACACACACCCACACAAACCCCCACACACCACCACACACCACACCACACCCCCACACACACACCACACAACACACACACCCCCCGCACGCACCCCGCACGCCGCCCCCACACGCACACGCCACAACACACACACAACACCACACACCAACACACACACCAAAAACTACACCAAATCCCCAAAGCAAAACAACACGTGCGGCGCACGCACACACAAAAACCAAACCAAATACACCACACCCCCGCGCGCCGCGCGCCCGCACGACGACGCCGCACGCCCACGCACGGCACACCACACCCCAAACACACACACCAAACCACAAACCCCCCCTGTTGCGAGAAAGTAAATCTCTTCTCTCTCTCTCCTCTCTCTCTCTCCCCTCTCTCTCTTCTCTCTCTCTCTCTTCTCCTCTCTCTCTTCTTGTCTGACATCTACGGCGATAGTGTAAATCATAATATTATATTTTTTATTTATATTTTTATATGATTTACACGCGCGGCGCGCCCAAACCGATGCACGCAACCCCCCGGACACATTCGCACAAACCAAAAAACACAAACTCTCCTTCTTTTCTCCTCCTCTCCCCTCCTTCTCCTCTCTCTCTCTTCTCTCTCCTCTTTCTCTCTCTCTTGTCCACCAGCACACACCAGACCCCCACACCACGACACACCACAACACAAACCACCACACAACCCCACACACACACACACAACACACCACACATACACCACCACACACCCCACACAACGACGCACCACCCACCACACACCCACACACACAACACACACACACACAACACACACACACAAACGCACGCACGCGCACCCACACACACACCCCACCACACCACACCACACTCACACACACACACACACACACACCCCACCCCCACACACACCAAAACACCACACACCCGCAACAACCCCGACGCACGACACGCACCCGCACACCAACACCCCACACACACACCCACAAACACAAAACACAAATACAAACGCAAAACACCCTGCGCGCGCACGCAC
>CM031613.1:2238879-2241903 GCA_018398815.1 Conus ventricosus
TTCCCCATTCACCCATCAAGCACATCTGTTGTTAGGCCAAAATTATCTCCCAAAATGCAGATATGAATGCTCATCCCCCCTTTATTTTTAAATTCAAGGACAAAAAAAGAAAAGCTTTTTTTTAAAATTTGAATATATAATATATATATTTTATATTTATTTTATATATATATATTTATATTTTAATATATTTTTTTAGATATATATATTTTAATTTATAGATTTTTTTTAGACTTTGGTAGTAAATCCCAAAGCAGAGTTTTTAAAAAAAGGGCTCAACCAGACTGGGAGAAAACATTTAATTTTATAAATCTACTTTGAGAAATCGTTCAAAATTTATTTTTTTTTTTTTTCACAAAAAAAGGGTAAGACTGTATCCTGTGACACCCCCCCCCCCCCCCCCCCCCCCCCCCCCCCCCCCCCCCCCCCCCCCCCCCCCCCCCCCCCCCCCCCCCCCCCCCCCCCCCCCCCCCCCCCCCCCCCCCCCCCCCCCCCCCCCCCCCCCCCCCCCCCCCCCCCCCCCCCCCCAATCAGAAACGGTATCTTTATTTGGTGAAATGAGGAAAATGGTTACCATCCAGAAATTAAATTTTTTGGGCCTCTTAGTGTTTTTCCCCAGAAATCTTTTTGACTGTGTAATCTCTGTTAAAAATACATTATTCTTAAAGATTTTTTTTGGGAAAGTTTTTCCCCCCTGTTTCTTCAAAATAGGCATGTTCTTTTTTCCCTTTTTTCTGCCTTTTTACACTACTAAAAAAAAGTTACTTGATATTTCTTTCTTTTTATCGTAAAACCCCTGATGATGAGGGAGAGGACAATGACAAACCACGATGAGGACAATGACAAGAGGGAAAATGATCATGAGGGAAAATGATCATGACGAAAACATTTTAAAGGGGCCTAGGCCAAAAAAAGGTACTGTAAGGTTGTTGTTCAAAGTGTTTGGCTTTTCCAAAATTTAAAGGGAGAAAGAAATCAAGAAACAAGAACAAGATTAGCCATGAGAGGGACAAGTAAAAGAGCTTGATGATGTTTGATGTTTGATAAATGATGATGATGATGATGTTTTGATGATGATGATAAGGAGGAGGAGGGGAGGAGGGGAGGGGGGAGGCGGAGGAGGAGGAAAAGGAGGCCGGGGGATCAGAACCCTGACATGTACAATGTTCTTGGGGTTTCAGGGTAAACATTGCAGAAGTGGGAAAAAACAACAAAACCCAAGCCCACCAGTGAAAAGATGGAGCCTGGGGAAAATTTAAAAACCCTACGAGGTATCCCCCCATTGCCCAGTGTCACCTTTCACTTTCCCCCTCGCTCTTTGTTTTAAAAGCCACCCAAATCAATCAATCAATGTGGAATTTTTCCCCCAAAAAATTTTTTCTCCCCTGGATCTTGGTCAAAGGGGGTCTCGTCAACAAATAAATCAGCCTCAGGCGTCCCCCCCATAATCCTGTTGTCTCAAATTCCTCTCCCCCCCCCCGTCCTCCTCCTTCCCACCTCTTCCTTCCCCAGGGAGTTTTCTTCTCCCTCAAGCGGGAAAAAAATTTAAAACATGAAAACCCAAAAAAACAAGGATGATGTGAAAAGGCCCGGGAAACCCCCGGGACATAGTGAGGGTTTGATGTGATAAAGATGTTGATGTGATGATGATGTTGATGATGATGATGTTGAGGGAATAGTATAACATAGAGAACTGGGAAAATGAAAAAGGGATAGGAAGAAGGAAACAATGACGATGTTGATGACGTTTTGGGTGACGTTTGTTGATGGCGATGTTGATGATGATTTTGTTTGACTTCGTTTGATGGGATGATTAGGAGGAGGGGGAATTTCATACAATGAAGAAGGGGGGGAAGAAAAAAAAATAAAACAAAAATCAGTCATGAGATGACAAGAACAAAAGCAAAACCGATGATGATATGTGATGATGATGATGAGGGATGATGTTGATGTGATGATGATAAAGTTTGATGAAATGGAGGGGAGGAGGAGGAGGAGGGGGGGGGGGGGAGGAGGAGGGGAAAGGAAAAGGCGATCAGAACCCGGGGACATGTTTACTATGATTTTTGCGGATCATGGTAATTATGAAGAAGTAAAAAAAACCACGAAGGGAAAACCCACCAGGGGAAAAAGATGGGGGCCTACGAAATTTGGGACGTACGAGGGTCATCTGCACACGGGAAAAGTGTCACCTTACTTTCCCCTCGCTCTTTAAAAATTAAAGCCATCAATCAATCAATCAATATAAAAAGCCCATCGCAACTAATCTTCTCGCCTTTTGATCGGGGATCAAAGTTTGTCTCGTCAAAAAAAAATTCGCCCCCGGCGTCTCCCCCCATAATCCTGTTGTTTCAGTTTCCCTCTCCCCCTTCCTCCTCGTCCTCCCCCTTTCCTCCTCTTTTTCCCCCTGAGTTTTCTTCTACCTCACGCAAAAAGAAAATAAAAACTTTAAAAACCCGGGAACAAGGGTGATTAGGGAGAAGCCCAGAAAAGGGAAACATAGTGATGATGTTTAAAGATGAAAAATTTTGACGACGACGACGAGGGCGACGACGACGCCCCGGGTGATGAGGGGACGCGATGATGATGTTTGATGATGATGATTTTGATGATGATGATGAGATGTTGTGATTGATGTTGAGGGATGATAAATGTGTGATGAATAGTATAACATAAAAGGAAAATGGAAACAAAAAAGGAGGTAAAAAGAAGGAAAAAAAAGGATGATGATGTGATGTTTGATGATGATGATGATGATGATGTGATGATGATGATGATGTAAAGAGTAGGAGGGGGAAAAGGAGGGTACATACAATGAAGAAGGGGAAAGAAATCAAAGAAACAAGAGCAAAAATTAGTCATGAGATGAAAAGAACAAAAAGCATGTGATGATGTTGGATGATGATGATGATGTTTAATGATGTTGGGGAAATTAAAGAAAAGGAGGAGGAGGAGGGGGAAAAAGGGGAAGGCGATCAGAATCCGACATGAATTATGATTTGGGGATAAATGGTGATTTTGGTG
>CM031613.1:2244503-2254503 GCA_018398815.1 Conus ventricosus
ATGCAGTTGAATGCTACAGAAATAAGACACATAGAACAGAACTTGTAATATGTATCATTTTCCGTCTGAAATAAGTTAAATTATTTATGGACTCAAGTTGCACAAAATGCAAGCATTCGTCACGCTGCCTGACAGACCTCAAAACGCATTTCCGGAAAATGCCTGCTGCGTAGAACCAGACACTCTGTTGGAGCAAAAGACAAAACTTTCTGTGAAAGGTTAAAACATTCCAACTGATAAATTAAACGTACAAAGAATACTAAACCCGTTCGTCTTGTAAAGTCCATAACTGCCTTTGAGAAAAACAAAGCTGATACATGTCAGATTCAAAGCTGAACTGGCTGACTGCAAGCCATAAGATATATTCAGGTTATAAATCCTTCCCTCCGCCCCAAGAAAATGCTTTTTTTATATGTAAAAAAATAAAAACAAAAAAACATTAACCAAAATCAGAATGGCTGGAGTGGTGTAAGGGATGAACAAAGACATAGAAGAGACAGTAGAGGACTGCGAATTGAAGATGCTGGTACTGCTCTGGGATAAAATGCATGTTAAAGTGGAAGCGGCGGAGGTGCTGATGTAGTTTTCCGACAAAACGCATATCAGTGTGGAAAGGAGTGACTGTACAGATCCAAAGCCAGCTGGCCTAAAAGAGAAGGTCTCACTAGATGATTCTTCGTGTATTTAAACCATAATGAGTTTGATTTCAATGAAAGTTAGAAAGTTGGTATTGTAGGTGCGACGAAACGTCAAATCACGATTGAGGAAGATCTGATACCGCGAGTTATTAACTATTCTCGAGACAATATCAAATTGTGCAGTCAACTATGGTCTTTACTGTCTTTCTTTTCTCACTCTTTCGCCGGGGCTTAGGGGTTCGCCAACGTCTTTTCCGCAACCGACCGGTTTGATCCAACCTTTGAAGGAATTCACTGTCTTTGGTGCTGATGTCTATGCAAGCCAGCAATGCGTGTACGCTTTTTTCGTTCACGTCAGACAAGTATTTCAGCGCTCCGTGTAGTCTGCACAGATTACTTGGATAAACCCTTCATTTAGTTTATTTTCTCTGAACATTTCTCTGAATTGCATGATCGCTATGCCATTAACGGTCGCGGTTCAGAACGATGTCTCGACACTAATACTTGAGTTTGATTTGGTGTTGATCGCATCAGTTTTGCTTTCATCCTCTGCCTTCTTGCTCTTCGTCTTGCTCTTCGTCTTGCTCTTGCTCTTCTTGTTCTTATTCCTGTTCTTCTTGTTCTTCATGTTGCTGTTGTTGTTGTTTGTTGTTGTTGTTGTTGTTGCTTTTCTTCTTCTTCTTCTTCTTCTTCTTCTTCTTCTTCTTCTTCTTCTTCTTCTTCTTCTTCTTCTTCTTCTCTCTCTCTCCTCCTCCTCCTCCTCCTCCTCCTCCTCCTCCTCCTCCTCCTCCTCCTCCACTTCATCTACTTCTTCTTCTTGTTCTTCTCAGCCGGACAGAATTCAGTACAGAAGGTAAACTGACCTTATACACAGCATGCTGTAGAGCAGACACTTGGCCAGCTGATGTGCCGATCAGGGACCAGCTCCGAGGCCCCTGAAGAGTTTCTGACGAACTGCAGCATTCGTCAGGGCCTTCAGAGTTGCTACCTGAGTGAACAATGAAGAAATTGTAATCATTTATATATGTATAGAGAACTTA
The DNA here is from genome assembly GCA_018398815.1 of Conus ventricosus. Classification (NCBI taxonomy): domain Eukaryota; kingdom Metazoa; phylum Mollusca; class Gastropoda; order Neogastropoda; family Conidae; genus Conus; species Conus ventricosus. The sequence goes on from CM031613.1 coordinate 2,246,182, forward strand.
AAAATACACACACACACACACACACACACACACACACAACACACACACACACACACACACACACACATACATACACACACACGCACGCACGCACGCACGCACGCACGCACGCACGCACGCACGCACGCACGCGCACGCACGCACGTCATTGTGGACGAATGGTGGGCATTTTCTCTAGTTGGGACGATGCCTCTTGCTCTGTCATCGGGCTCCCCAAGGCTGTTCTCAGGTGTCATGCCAGCCTTGAGGAGGTCACGCCAGCCTTGAGGTCAGGCCAGCCTTGAGGAGGTCACGTCAGCCTTGAGGTCAGGCCAGCCTTGAGGAGGTCACGCCAGCCTTGAGGTCAGGCCAGCCTTGATGAGGTCACGCAAGCCTTGAGGTCAGGCCAGCCTTGAGGAGGTCACGTCAGCCTTGAGGTCAGGCCAGCCTTGAGGAGGTCCACAGGGGGGAAATGAGACTGGCCGTCCACAGCAATGCAGCCATCTACGTGTGAACGGAGGCATCGGTGATGTGAATAAAGGGCCCGTGAATGACAAGGGGGGCAAAGCAGAAAATACCTGACACGATTAACTGTGCAGCATCGGCCATACGCAACAAATGAACTACTAATTAAGTGCTGTGAATGCAGAAGGAAAATCCGATGTCAAAGCACAAAGCAGTCATGCTACCAGGTATTATCTAATTAAAATTCCAAAGAAACTGCACGTGTCAACCGTTTTTTATTGGTATTCACTAATGATAATGAGGAAATGGAAATTATGAGGGCAACGCACCACACCACAACAAAGGCCGTGTATGTAACCGAAGCAGAAACTATCGCCAAAGGACACTCTCTACACACAAACTGTTGGAGTTGAACCTCCAATTTCTCACAAGCACCTTGCGTACTCCCGAAGTGGTGATACAAAGCCTCTCCTTGCGATTGGCTGAAGTGTAGCCAAAGCTGTGACAGCGATCGACCAATTTCCACGCGCAACTCAGGAGGAACACATGTCTGCAACACCCAAACTCTGCAGTGTAGGGCCGGCAACACCTCGCGTTTCGCTACACACCACAGCCGTGCAACCTAACAGTAACAACCCCTCCTAGTGCTACCACTTCACCAAACAGTCTGTCCATGTCTCTCGCAGCAACACCAGCAAAGAAGGACACAACCACGAAAACATCATCCAAGACCTATGCCGACACCAGCAAGCAAAGGCCAAGCAGACGATCTGTCAGCAATAAAAGTAAAACTGACACTGAGAGCAACAGCGGAAAGGGTAAAGCAAACCAGCCAGCACCATCATGAGGACAGACATCCCGATATTCCTCATCTTGTCACTGCATGATTCTGTCTTCACGGATTGATGTTCAGTGACTCAGTTGCTCATACGGCTACGTGCGAGCATGAAAAACGCCTCCACAACAAGCTGCTCTCATGAGTTAAAAAAAAAAATGAAAACGTAAATCCTGATGCCATCTTCATATACACTAGTGCCAGCGACATACAGAACCAGGACGCCAAAGAAAGCTGCAAAACCTGCCATCGACCTTCTCCAGCCTTCAAAACCAAAACAAGAACGCCAAGATCGTCGTCAGTCAGGCCGTTACCCTGTCAGTGCTGATCTCCAGCCACAGACCGAGTTGTACAATGTCATGGTGTATTCAGGACTGTACAGCTTACCGATCATATCTTTTGTCTAACACACCAATATCCAAATCAAACGACACCTACACAACGACACACACAACAAATAGAGGTAGGCAACAAACTCTGGTAGGTAACATAGGCAGAAACGTGGATAACCTATTCTAGGCAAACCAGGACAGAAGAAGCAAAACAAATGGACCACAACAACAAAGAGGCACAGTGACGTCATTTGGTTTCTTACGGGGTCAGAGTAGTGATTAACGCCACAGTCAAGGCTGAAGTCACCAATGTGACGTTAGAGGAGGCAAGGGACTTTGGGCATCAGAAGCGGGTGGATTAAGGGCTGTGCAATCCAACGCAAGCTGCCCTCTACTACCAGCAGGACCTGCCAACATGCAGACAGGACAACAGTGCTGCAGATAGACAGGGCCAATATGCGACGAGGGAAGATAGACAGGGCCAATATGCGACGAGGGAAGATAGACAGGGCCAATATGCGACGAGGGAAGATAGACAGGGCCAATATGCGACGAGGGAAGATAGACGGGGCCAATATGCGACGAGGAAAGATAGACAGGGCCAATATGGGACGAGGGAAGATAGACAGGGCCAATATGCGACGAGGGAAGATAGACAGGGCCAATATGCGACGAGGGAAGATAGACAGGGCCAATATGCGACGAGGGAAGATAGACAGGGCCAATATGCGACGAGGGAAGATAGACAGGGCCAATATGCGACGAGGGAAGATAGACAGGGCCAATATGCGACGAGGGAAGATAGACAGGGCCAATATGCGACGAGGGAAAATAGACGGGCCAATATGCGACGAGGGAAGATAGACAGGGCCAATATGCGACGAGGGAAGATAGACAGGGCCAATATGCGACGAGGGAAAGATAGACGGGGCCAATATGCGACGAGGGAAGATAGACAGGGCCAATATGCGACGAGGGAAGATAGACAGGGCCAATATGCGACGAGGGAAGATAGACGGGGCCAATATGCGACGAGGAAAGATAGACAGGGCCAATATGCGACGAGGGAAGATAGACAGGGCCAATATGCGACGAGGGAAGATAGACGGGTCAATATGCGACGAGGGAAGATACACAGGGCCAATATGCGACGAGGGAAGATAGACAGGGCCAATATGCGACGAGGGAAGATAGACGGGGCCAATATGCGACGAGGGAAGATAGACAGGGCCAATATGCGACGAGGGAAGATGAGTCCAATGCGCACTGCGAGGACCGCACAGGCGATCACAACGTTCATCGCTGTGATATGACCGGAGTTACCTCAACAGACCGTATGAGGGAGGAGGAGAGAGAGGAGAGAGAGAGAGGAGGGAGAGAGAGAGGAGAGAGAGAGAGAGAGAGAGAGAGAGAGAGAGAGAGAGAGAGACCATGCGCTTGTCAACTGCAGTTACCACAGTACTGACTGCGACTCTGACCATTCCTGGTCGGCAGCAAGGTACGTCTTCGGCCTAAGTAAATCCACCGCTCCAAGGAGAAGGGGGGTCCTCGAATCAAGTGCCCGAACTGCAGGAACATTGACAAAGCCCTAAAGGACTGCCCAGCTGACAGCACTTCATCACGGTGGAACCATATCCGCGATGCCATCTACCAATCCGCTTATGGGAAGAGAATGAGGAAGAATGAAGACTGGTTCGAAGCAGAAATCGTGTAAATGGAGCCTGTAACTGCTGTTAAGCTAGCCGTACTCCTCGATCACAAGAGAGAGCCTCAAAGAAGACGCTAATTGCACACCAAAAAGCTCGCAACAACACCGGTGTATCGCTCATAAATGCGCCAACGCTAATGCCAGGGCATCCAGATATCCGTCGACAACATCCAAGCCATGCATGGAGGCATGAAGAAAGCGTTCGGCCGTATCGCCATCAAGATCGCTCCTCTAAAATCTACGCTGGGGGATGTCATCACCGACCGCAGCAAACAGATAGATGGGTGGAACATTACTAAAAGCTGTACTCCAGGGAGAACACAGTCACCCACACCAGCCATTGAGAACACCACCTCCTTGCCTTCCATGGAGGAGCTCGACTCCCACCCACAATTGAGGAGCTCAGCAAGGCTATCCACTCACTGGCCTGTGGGAACGCTCTGGGTAGCAATGGAATCCCAATGAGAGTTCTCTATCGAATCACCTCCATGAGCTTCTACTGCATTGTAAGGAGGAAGGGTCCACACCCCTGGACATGTGCAATGCAAACATCATAACGCTATGGAAGAATGAAGGGGAACGCAGCGACTGCAATAACTATCGTTGAATATCCCTCCTCAACGTTGTTGCTAAAGCCTTCGCCCGCGTCATCCTCAACAGGCTGCAGCTACTCGCCAACAAGTGTACCTCGAGGCACAGTGAGGCTTCAGAGCTGGGAGAATGACGATCGACAGTACATTCTCCCTGAGGCAGCCACAGCAGAAGTGCCGCGAGCGAAGACGACCCCTGTTCATTGCCTTCATCGACTGACCAAGGCGTTTGACTTACTCATTAGGTCAGGCTCTTCACCCTAACTACATCGGATTGGATGTCCCCGAAGCTCCTGAAGATGATCACATGACAGCATGAATGACACTGTCCAGTACGATGGTTCATATTCGGATCCCTTCCCAATCAAGAGTGGTGTCAAACAAGGGTGTGTGCTTGCTCCAACGCTCTTCTGCTTCTTCTTCATCCCGCTGCTGTGCTACGCCTTCCGACAGTCAGAAGACGGCATCTTCCTCCACACTAGGAGTGACGGAAGCCTCCACAACCTGTCACGCTTCTGAGCAAAGACGAAGGTGCGAAAAGTCCTCATCATGGAGATGCTTTTCGCAGATGACGCCTCCCTCACAACCCACACCAAGGAAGCGCTACGACTCATCACCTGCTTCGCTGATGCCTACACAAGAGTTAGGCATCACTATCAGCTTGGATAAAACAAAAATCATGGGCCAAGACGTCAACAGCACACCCTCCAAATGATCGACGACTTCATTTACCGGGACTCCACTATCTCCAGCAACCTGCCTCTGGACTCCGAGCTGAATGTGCGGACCAGTAAGGCAGCAACAGCGATGGCCCGTCTAACGAAGAGAGTCTGGGACAACACCATGCTAACATCAAACTCCAAGATGAAAGTGTACCAAGCCTGCTTGCTGAGTACTCTTCTCTACGGAAGCAAAGCATGGGCCCTCTAGTCTCCACAAGAACGCAGACTGAATGCCTTCCATCTGTACGGCATCAGAAGACTCCTGGACATCACTTGGCAGGACCGCATCACCAGCAAGTGCATTGCGACCCAGGCAGGAATGCCTAGCATGTTCGTCATGCTGACGCAGAGACGCCTGCACTGGTTTGGCCACGTGAGCTGCATCCAAAAAGATACGCTGCATGGTGAGCGGGCTACAGGCTCCAGACCCACAGGACGGCTTGTCCTACGCTACAATATGTATGCACGCGCGATCTGAGACTGGCAGTCTCGACCTAGCAGACCTGGAGACAGCATCTATAGACTGAGTCAGTTGGCAGTCCACAATCAAGGCCGGCATCACGCATGCAGAACAGAGGAGAGAGGCCCAGTGGGAAGAACGAAAGCGCTGCAGACGGCAAAGAATTGCATCGGCACCCACAGACACTCATGACCGAGACTTCACCTGCAGCAACTGCAACAGAGTCTGCTGCTGGAGGATTGGGCTCTTCAGGCACAGCAGGCGCTGCAACTCCACAACTGACTGATCCATGGCGCAACACTGTTTTCTCTCCAGACACAATGATGCCATCATGTATGTAAGATAGATAGATAGATAGATAGATAGATAGATAGATAGATAGATAGATAGATAGATAGATAGATAGATAGATAGACAGATGCATTAGGAACTCTGTAATAGAATTGTTATCTTTAAGCAAGAGCAGAAAAATTTTCGTTTTAGGATATAAGCTGATCAAAATGGAGGATATATTCATGGAACATTAAGAGAATTTTAGGAACATTAAATGGCATACAGATGAAGACATTCAGATGTTGGCAGTTCTACTAAATGATTTCAAATTGATATATTGTTTTCGTAGAGAGATCCACTTCGATTACTAGAAAGCCAAAGCAATATTTGCAGCTGACTTTGCCAAGAGTGCTACAAAGAAAAAAGTTGAGCAGATTGTCTATCCCTCACACTGATCTGAAACCCAAAACTCAGGCGTATGTCAAAGATCTCTAATAAGAGGAATGAGACTCACAGATGGAGAACAAACTAGTCGAAATCCGTCCAAACCTGAAAGGGGTTTTACTGTGTTCCCGAGGCAGCTGTAAAGAAGAAACAGTTATGTGCCATTTGCATACAGGCCACTTGTTTTACATCAGTTCTTATCTTTTAAAAGGTGAAAAAGGTCCGTGGTGCATTCCATGTCATGTACCATTCACAGTGAAACATATACTGTCAGAGTATTGGGACTTGCATGATGTGAGACATAAACACTTTACAGCAGACTTCATGAAAACCTTGTTCAGACAAGATGAAATCGCATTAGGATGTGACATGGACAATAACGCCGTGTAGACAAAGATCACTGCCATCAATACTGACGTAACTGTCCACAGACTACATGCAATCATTAACAAAGATGGATCTAAACGAGAAGACCGTCCACGTACCTTCAGAAATGCAGCATGAGCAATATTTAGACTAAACCCTGTGTGGAAGGATGATAAGATGCCCACGATCTATAAGACAAGGCTGCTGCATGCACGCGTATATTACAACCGCGAAAGAGAATGCACAACGAAGGCCGACTAATGGATCTGAAACAAAGATTTCAAACCTGGAAACGATGAACAACTGCAAGATACCATACACTGGTATCCTTGATGCTATCAACAATGTACAAGGAGAATGTTGAGCTACATGAAAATCTGCCGACTTTGCTCCGAAAAGGAAACTCCATTGGTATGGCCATGTAACAACACCCAGTGGCCTTCCTAAAAGAATCCTCCATAAAATTGTTCAGGAAGGAAAAGGTACGGAAAGAGAACACACGGCACTGATGGGACAGTCTTTGTAAGAGCTGTTTTAATACTGCTCACCACGATGCAGTATTCAATGAAGGTGGATCAACTGTGAGGAACGCTTTTTCTGATGGAGTCGTTTGGTGTCACTTTCAGGATGATCCTTCTGTTACCAGACACACGACTGTTCCAGACTTTTCAACTACAGTACTACTCACAATTGCACGGCAGCTGGTCATTGTGTTATGCACGAGACCCTACATAGATCTTTTTTCCGGACAAGATCCCCGTCAGTCATATGGTGATGTGTACAGAAATATAAAGGCAAAATGGCAAATCCATTAGTTTCTTCTGAAAAACCAAGTCTGTTCGTTTCTACTGAAACTAATGTCAGTGGTTCCTACTCTTTTCAGCGGATTGCAGTGGTTCTTGGACAGTCTGTTAGCCACCTATCTCACTACGGAAATAATGTTCTCACTTAAGGAATGGATTGCATGTGTCTTTCTTGTAATGCTGACACAGACAAAAATGACAAATAATCCACATGGCGCATAAACCCCACCTTTCGATGCTCTTTCACAAAATATCTGTGATTATGTTTTAGAGGCAAGTGTAAACTGGACTGCTCTTTTCATCATGTGCGAGGGGTCTTTGTCACCCTAAGGCATGCTGGTTTCGCATTGCATTTTTTTCCCATGATGTTTCCCACGGTAACATCCGATCATTGGAAGATTAAATTAAATAATGGCCTTCTCTAGAAAAAACAAATTCATCATCATCATCATCATCATCATCATCATCATCATCATCATCATCATCATCATCCTCAACGACAACAACAACAACAACAGCAACAACAACAACAAGCATTTTCTCTCATTGTTTGGGCCTTCTCTGCTACCACAGTGAGTTCATTTTTCATGATGACTACATGTCTGTCCCACTTCCAGATTTGACAAAAGGTAAGTGGCAAAAGGTAAGTGGCAAAAGGTAAGTGGCAAAAGGTAACTGGCCAAAGGTAACTGGCAAAAGGTTACTGGCAAAAGGTTACTGGCAAAAGGTTACTGGCAAAAGGTAACTGGCAAAAGGTTACTGGCAAAAGGTTACTGGCAAAAGGTAACTGGCAAAAGGTAACTTGCGAAAGGTTACTGGCGAAAGGTAACTGGCAAAAGGTTACTGGCAAATGGTAACTGGCAAAAGGTAACTGGCAAAAGGTAACTGGCAAAAGGTAACTGCAAAAGGCTACTGGCAAAAGGTAACTGGCAAAAGAGCGAGTGTGTGGACGGATGACCGTGTGTCTGCTTTTCAAGAAATCTATAGAGTGATGGCATCCTGCTCTGCGTTTACGTCCTTTAATCTTGACCTTCCATTTGATGTCGGACTGAAGCCAGAAGCAGTAAAATTAATGCAGCATTGTTACAGAATGTTGACGCTTTGTTGTTTGCTGTCGTTTATATGAGCAAACACTGTTTGAGGTTACAGTTACAGTGCCATTATAAGTATGATCTTCCATTGTCCGGGCAAGTGTGGTTTCCAAATATGTATGAATCTCTGTGTGTGTGTGTGTGTGTGTGTGTGTGTGTGTGTGTGTGTGTGTGTGTGTGTGTGTGTGTGTGTGTGTGTTGTGTGTGTGTGTGTGTGTGTGTGTGTGTGTGTGTGTGTGGTGTGTGTGTGTGTG
>CM031613.1:2259503-2264503 GCA_018398815.1 Conus ventricosus
ATGTAGTGTTTCAAAATCTGACCGTTAAAAACCGTTATTCTTGACATATTGTCCGATTTGGATGAAATTTGGTATGTACACAGGCTTTATCCCAGTGAAGACTAAAATACCGGTTTCAAAAGTGTATATCGGTTATATAACCGTTAAACCGTTATTTTGCCGTTATTTTTTTTATATATTGGTGGGTTTTAATGCAATTTTGTATATAGAAAGGTTACACACAAATGGCACTTCCATGTAGTGTTTCAAAATCTGACTGTTAAAAACCGATATTCTTGACATATTGTCTGCTTTGGATGAAATTTGGTATGTACACAGGCTTTAGCCCAGTGAGGACTAAAATACCAGTTTCAAAAGTGTACATCGGTTAAATAACAGTTAAAACCGTTATTTTGCCTTTATTTCTTATCTCACAAAGCATTTGGCCGATTTATAAGCGGTTTGGAAAACTGGGAGTACGTTTATATGCTTCGCATCTTGTTTTGTTTCTTGTGGAAAGAAATACGAAGGGGAGAAAACTAAGGAAACAACCTCAGGTTGACTGAGTGTGGTCTGATGATAAACATGTCTTGCTTGGGTGGAATGCAGGCCAAAGGAAATTGTATCAGGTGACCCTATTCTTCCCCAGGCTGTGGCGAGCTAGGAGTAGCTCCAGGAGTGGGAACAGTCCAATAGCTGCGATCAGTACCTGTCTATGCTGGGCCCGGGCGAGTTGGAATGGGCGGTTATCAGAACCACGCCCTGCTTCTCGCCTTGGTGCTGTGCTGGTTGGTGGTACTTTCTTGCAGTTGATCAGTACTGCCTGCCACCCTTAGATGTGGCTGCTTTTTTTTAATGTACAGTACTACACTTGTCTTTTTATCTGTCCCATCTTATGTGGCACCTCGAGGCGCTGCTCCCACACCGTTTATTCCAACCCTTCGTCCAAGGCAGAGCCTGACACGGGCTATCCACAGGGAGCAAGCAGTGTTTAGTCATCGTAAGGCAACCCACCAGAGGAGACACTGCACTGCTGCCGAGACACTTCAGTGGTGTTCAGTGGCGCCCGTTCTGATCCAGCATACTAAGCCCACTAATGAAGATCAAAATTTCTTAGTTGAGGAGCAGCTCCCCCTCCGAAGGGCGCTAGGACGTTCATTTAGCGACGGTCCCGAAGTGTTTGACCTACCAGTGACCCTGATGGAAACGAAACAAGGCCGTAAACGTGAAGAGGTAATCCAAACTGAGATCAGCATGAGAGCAGGACATCTAGGGTTACATAATTTCAGTTTTTTTTTAATGCTGATGGATGATATTGAGGATGATGAAGATGATACAACATATTTCATTTTTTTGTCTGAGATTCCATATCAAGGCTGTACACTACGCTTACTTTCATAGTATATCCCGGCATCAACCAGGCCAGGGAGGAACAGACAGCACAGTATTGGTCAGGCAATTTGAACAGCAGTGTCAGAAAGCAACCATTAAAAGACTTAGTTGTGAGGCCCCTGTCTTCCTAACTGATCCCATAGCAAATCCAGCTCTAAGTAGGAGACGGTCTGGTCAGAAAAATGATCACAAATGAATGGCTCTAATGGAAGTCTAAGCCACAACCTCCCAGCCGGGAGTCTGTGATGCAAAGCACTTTGCCATGGTGGTTATTGCTCAGTTATTCTTTGCCTACACACAAAGATGGTGAGAAAGCTAGGTAAGCATGCTGCAGAAAATAAAACTCTTTTCCAGTATTTAAAAATCAGACTGCTGACAAAACACATTTAAAGAAAATGAAATCTCTCACTTATCCCTCCCCTCTCTCTCTCTCTCTCTCTCTCTCTCTCTCTCTCTCTCTCTCTCTCTCTCTCTCTCTCTCTCTCTCTCTCTCTCTCTCTCTCGCTCGCTCGCTCGCTCGCTCTTTTTCTCTGTATGCGTGTGTGTATGCTTGTGTGTATGTGTGTATGTGTGTGTGTGTGTGCGTGTGTGTGTGTGTGTGGTGTGTGTGTGTGTGTGTGTGTGTGTGTGTGTGTGTGTGTGTGTGTGTGTGTGTGTGAGAGAGAGAGACAGACAGACAGACAGACAGACAGACAGAGACAGAGACAAGCTCACGCACGTGCACGTGTCTGTGTGTATGTGTGTGTGTGCGTGCGCGCGCGCATATGTTTGTGTGTGTGGTGTGTGTGTGTGTGTGTGTGTGTGTGTGTGTGTGTGTGTGTGTGTGTGTGTGTAGGTGTGTGCGTGCATATGTGTGTGTGTGTGTGTGTGTGTGTGTGTGTGTGTGTGTGTGTGTGTGTGTGTGTGTGTGTGTGTGTGTGTGTGTGTGTGTGTGTGTGTGCCTGTGTCTGTGTATGGCAAAAAGGTAACAGTTTTTTTTTAATCTTTGATAGCTCTCTCTCTCTCTCTCTCTCTCTCTCTCTCTCTCTCTCTCTCTCTCTCTCTCTCTCTCTCTCTCTCTCTCTCTTCTCTCTCTCTCTTCTCTGATCAGGACAGAACGTTCATCAGCAAACGCGTTTACCCTCCGGTAATTCTACTGTAGCTGGACTTTACCTGACCCCTGACCAAACCAGACATTGCCTTCTGACCAACACCACTCTTGACGTCACAACGCCTTCTTTAAACATCAGTCTGTTTCATGCGGGCCCCGAACTCTGCTGTGACTTCCAATGCACGGTCCGCATCACCGCCACGTCCAAAGAACAACGTATCTCTTTACGTCACGTCAACGTCATTACCCTTCATTGTCAGGACCTTTTGGTAGAGTTTTATGACGTCACTGGCGGAGACGTTCTGCTGTGGTGGAGCTGTTGGGAAGGGGTGTGGCAAAGGGTGATAAGCTCCACCAACAAGATGGAAGTGAGGATCATGTCCCACACATTATCAAATTTCACTTCTGCGGATCTCCGTCTGAACGCTCACCTATTTTGGCGGATCAAGATAGAGACTGCTTACACGTCCCACATGTCAGGTGAGTCTGAGAGGGAAGGGCATGAAGGACTTAAAAAAATCAAGAATGTGACAGGAGACAGGTGTAAATTAGTAAGCTTCAGAAATACTGTATAGAATATTGATGACGCTATCAAACATAAAAGTGATGGTGATGACGGCGATGATGACAACGATGGTTATGGTGATGGTAATTACGATTGTTGTGATTAACAAATGATGCTTTCTTGAGAAGTGACCAGGTACATTAACTAACCCATTTAAGCCTGCTGTCCCTTTTTAGGGACAGTGAATACCCCCCCCCCTCCCCCACACTAACTGTCCTGTTATTGTTCAGATTTTTGTTTTTTAGATGAACAAAGGAAGTAACTGTTGTCACAGAGAGGCAGCTGTTTTCAGTGAATGCCCTTGCCGTTTTCTACTGGAGGCTGACATTTGCATGGCATGAGGTGCTTTTTCTAGCAGCAATGAGCCAACAACCGAGGTGAGCATACCGTTTTCGTATTTGTAAAGTTTTTATACATCTTTATGAAGAGAAAGTGTTTGTTATAGTATGATACAGAAACGTGGTGGGGTTTTTTTGTTTTGTTTTTTGTTGTTGTTTTGTTTTTTGTTAAAACAAATTATTGTTTATTTCATGCTAGTATAAACATGCGAACCTATTTAGGGACAGCGGAATCAAATGGGAAGGGTTTTTTTTCATTACTTCCATCAATGTATAATGATATTGCTTGATAGTTTGGGATTATCCTGTTGTTGTTTTTTCAGACAGTTCACAGTTCATGAGGTCATTCACATGCTTGAAGATGAGCTGATTTTCAAGTAGCAACAATTGGCATTGATCCACCTGAGGAGGGAGGTTTCGATACAGACGAGGACTGCGGCGAGGGAGACGGAGGAGGCACTGATTTAAACTTGAACTGTAGACGTCAGCTGATGGCTGCAGCAACAGTAACATTTCTGAGGAATGGTGTGCGAGAAGATCTGGACTCAGAAGGAAAATACAGTGACACTGTGAGTAATCGTTTGCTGTTTTACGTACGTAAACTGAAACTGCATGATTTGTTCACCTTACAAAGTGAAAGTGAGAAACACATTGGCAATTCTGTGGCCGCTGTTTGCTTTCTGTGTTGATGTTAGCGTCCAGCAGGCTTGGCATCTCTATAATAATAATAATAATAAGGAACATTTAGTGCGCTTAATCTTAAACAAAAGCCCTAAGCGCTTACAGCAATAAGCCCAACACACACACACACACAAACACACACACACACACACACAACACACACACACACACACACACACACACACACACACACACACACACACACACACACACACGCGCGCGCGCGCGCGCGCGCACACACACCACACACCAGCGAAGGGGCAGAAAGATTATGTTTTAAAAAGAGTTGTTTTGAGAGAGGACTTGAAAGAAGAAAGACTGTTTGAGTTTCGGAGTGCAGAAGGGAGATTGTTCCAGCAGGAAGGAGCCTGAAAAGAAAAAGAACGTTCACCAAGTGTTCTGGCCCGAAAACGAGGGATCTGCAGAATGCGAGTGTCAGAGGAAGAGCGAAGCTGTCTAGAAGGAGTATAGGTCGACAGAAGTTTAGAGAGGTAAGATGGAGCGAGGCCATCCAATGCCTTGTAACAGAGCAAAGAATCAGCTACAGACCCCAAGGACCTCCTCACCATCAGGCGATCCATAGCCAGGGTCTACCTCCTCAGAGCAACACAAGCATCTTCTGCTGGACGTCCGAGACAACCCACCTTGAAAGTGAGCAAACGGGCGTCCTCAGAGGTTCGCTTTGACAGGGTGGACCACATCGTCCAGCCTTGGAAGACCCAACTGAGATGTGGCCACAGTGGAAAGAAGACACATCGCAGGTGCCAGAAGTGCCAAGTGCTTCAGCTTATTTCATACGCGCTAGAGGAGTTCCCAGCAAAGTGAATGGGACAGGAGGGGTTTGTTCCTCTTTTTCTAGCGATGTCCAGATTTTTTCTTTTGTCATTTCTAGTGTTAAAGAAATGCAGGCGTGAGAACTGTCTAAACAAAAGCTCTTGTTCACTTTGAACAGACA
>CM031613.1:2267003-2282003 GCA_018398815.1 Conus ventricosus
TATCTTAATTTAATGTGACGTGCTGTGTGAACATAAAGGACTATCTTAATGTGACGTGCTGTGTGAACATAAAGGACTATCTTAATGTGACGTGTTGTGTGAACATAAAGGACTATCTTAATGTGACGTGTTGTGTGAACATAAAGGACTATCTTAATGTGACGTGTTGTATGAACATAAAGGACAATCTTAATGTGACGTGCTGTGTGAACATAAAGGACTATCTTAATGTGACGTGTTGTGTGAACATAAAGGACTATCTTAATGTGACGTGTTGTGTGAACATAAAGGACTATCTTAATGTGACGTGCTGTGTGAACATAAAGGACTATCTTAATGTGAAGTGTTGTGTGAACATAAATTACTATCTTAATGCGAACTGTTGTGTGAACATAAAGGACTATCTTAATGTGACGTGTTGTGTGAACATAAAGGACTATCTTAATGTGACGTGTTGTGTGAACATAAAGGACTATCTTAATGTGACGTGCTGTGTGAACATAAAGGACTATCTTAATGTGACGTGCTGTGTGAACATAAAGGACTATCTTAATGTGACGTGTTGTGTGAACATAAAGGACTATCTTAATGTGACGTGTTGTGTGAACATAAAGGACTATCTTAATGTGACGTGTTGTATGAACATAAAGGACTATCTTAATGTGACGTGCTGTGTGAACATAAAGGACTATCTTAATGTGACGTGTTGTGTGAACATAAAGGACTATCTTAATGTGACGTGTTGTGTGAACATAAAGGACTATCTTAATGTGACGTGCTGTGTGAACATAAAGGACTATCTTAATGTGAAGTGTTGTGTGAACATAAAGGACTATCTTAATGCGAACTGTTGTGTGAACATAAAGGACTATCTTAATGTGACGTGTTGTGTGAACATAAAGGACCATCTTAATGTGACGTGTTGTGTGAACATAAAGGACTATCTTAATGTGACGTGCTGTGTGAACATAAAGGACTATCTTAATGTGAACTGTTGTGTGAACATGAAGGACTATCTTAATGTGACGTGCTGTGTGAACATAAAGGACTATCTTAATGTGACGTGCTGTGTGAACATAAAGGACTATCTTAATGTGACGTGCTGTGTTAACATAAAGAACTATCTTAATGTGAAGTGTTGTGTGAACATAAAGGACTATCTTAATGCGAACTGTTGTGTGAACATAAAGGACTATCTTAAATTGACGTGCTGTGTGAACATAAAGGACTATCTTAATGTGACGTGCTGTGTGAACATAAAGGACTATCTTAATGCGAAGTGTCGTGCTACATTAACACGAAGGACTGCCTTACTTTGATGTTCCAACTTAAAGTGAAGGTTTTCTTTTACGTGATGTGCCCAGCACATGAAGGACATACGGACTGTGATTCCGGGACTGTCGTAACGTGAAGGATTTCCTCACTGTAATATGCTTTGCTAAGTCAATGTGTAAGAAATGCTCACCCGTTCCAGAACAGTCACTGATGAGGCTGCGGAATGCCCATGGCAGTCACTTGACGGTAGTGGTTTTTGCCTGTAGGCTCTGCAGTCATGACATATGGGCTGGTACACTCATTGGGACGCTCCCGTCACATCTAGTGGCCACTACGCGATGGCTTCTTCCAGGGAGCAATGATGTCCCTTGATGCCTGCACCCTATGTGAACACAGCGCAGGGTTTCTAGGGTGGTACAGGATGGCTCCCAGCTGGTTTGTTAGGCAGTTGAGGACAGTACTTCTCTGGGGCCCACCAGCACCTTTGGGTGTATCTTCTTGTCTGCCTTTGTGGCGGACACTGTGGAAAGCCCCAGTGACGGTGAGGAAGATCCCGGACTGTCATTGTCCTGGCCTGAGTCTGCACTCTGCTGAGAAGTCACTTGCGCTCTTTTAGTTTTCTCTATCTCTTCTTTGCCTTTTAGTTTCCTGTTGCTCTTGTAATTGTTTCTGCTCTCTTTAAGTTTCCTATTGTATCTGCTCTCTCTTAGTTATCTCTTCTTCCTGCACTTTAAACTGAAATTCTTTCGGCCGCATTCTTTCCTCTCTCTCGATATCTGGGGTAATACATTTATCAACAAAGGTCAACAGAGCTTCTCCCTCCAGACCACATACCTTACCTCGTTGTAAATATTTAGCGCAAACTTTATCCTCGTCCACAGCGGACACAACAGGACTTTCTTCCTTAGCCTTCTGTGCCATCATGAAAATATGAAATAATGTCCTGTCAAACCCGACACACACACCAGTGGACCAAATACAAACAATTGGTATCACAAGCAAAAAAAGTTTCAAACCTCTGTCCACTACACTATATACATATATATATATGTGTGTGTGTGTGTGTGTGTGTGTGTGGTGTGTGTGTGTGTGTGTGTGTGTGTGTGTGTGGTGTGTGTGTGTTGTGTGTTAAACAAACACTAACGACAATCACTCTTTAAAAGACCAAGTATGTTTTTAAAACCCAACCAACAAAAAAGGTAGGAATAAACAATGAAACAGGAATTCAGGGATATGGGAGAAAGAAAAACACAATCGGAAATCAATGAAAAATAATCAGTAAATAATCAGGAGAGGGAGGTGGCAGCAAACCGTTCAAGGGGCAAGCATCAATCAAGCAATGGCACCTGAATAATAACAAAATATAACCAAATATGTGTGTTCGGGTGTGTTTTTTCACAAACACTAGGTATTCTCAGCAACCAATATTCTTTTCTTGTTAAACATGGTTCAGAACACACTCATTCAAGAGAAGGAACGCTAAGAATGCTGAAGAAGCAAGACAATCCCCAAGTAAAGATGGAAACAGAAATAATCAGAGAGAGGTAACCGAAGGCAATGAAAGCAAAGCCCACGAATGAAGTAAAAACTATGCCCTCGTCTATCCATACACTGTACAAAAGGAGGTACCCCGTTGCGCTGGAGACAGGAAAGAAATTAGACACAAACAGTTATACAGCGAACCAACACAACATATTTCGACTAATATCACGATTAGTGGAAAGACGTTAAATAAATGACACACACAAGACAACAGCTCAATTGCTCAAAAGGAAAGTCTGTGAACGTGACTTATCCTTAATAACTGGAGCAAGCTATAGGGGCACAAAAACAAATCCTACCACAAGGACGATTTTGAATTAAATAGCCAAAAGAAAGTTTAAACTACGGGGTCATCAGATGTTACGAGACGGGGTCACCAGATGTTACAGATGGTGTGCGGTTGTGTGTTTTGATGTCTGACTCTCACCTGAAGAAGTTTGGATGCATGTACGACTTTTTTCCACACACACCCACACCACAAGAACGTAGACAGCCAGGCAACAAATTAAGTTTCTGTTTTCTTCTTCTTTTTGCTGCCTGAACCATCAAATCAAAAACAAGCGCATAATATATATTAAGGACAATCAGGTAAACCAATTAGTTTACGCCACGACCAAAGGGCGCGCAACAACACTAGGTACTGCACAGTCACAAAAACACATTTCTTTCACACAACAGGCCAGGCTGGCACCCACAGCAATGGCATCACGGACAGTCTATGCACTTGGCCGCGTCCGCGTCACAGTCTTCACACAGATCAGGAGTCACTCACGAAAGCAGTTCGGGGAGTCGTTCCAGGAACTCCCACACACCCGGACATACGCCGACACGACGGAAAACTTAATACCAATCCTAATTTCAATTCTATTATCAACACATGTACCTGACTGCCAGCGAAGATCTGCCTGCAGTCTCCCTTCAGCTCTCTGGAAGTGTTGCTTGGCCGGTAGCTCTGCGGAGACTGAAGGGAAATCTTCGCTCACCTGACTTAGACAAAACGAAGGTGAGTAGCTGTCAGGTAAACAGGCCAACTGGTTTTACACCTGACTTAGACACAACGAAGGTGAGTAGCGGTCAGGTAAACAGGCCAACTGGTTTTACACCTGACTTAGACACAACGAAGGTGAGTAGCGGTCAGGTAAACAGGCCAACTGGTTTTACACCTGACTTAGACACAACGAAGGTGAGTAGCTGTCAGGTAAACAGGCCAACTGGTTTTACACCTGACTTAGACACAACGAAGGTGAGTAGCTGTCAGGCAAACAGGCCAACTGGTTTTACACCTGACTTAGACAAAACGAAGGTGAGTAGCTGTCAGGTAAACAGGCCAACTGGTTTTACACCTGACTTAGACAAAACGAAGGTGAGTAGCTGTCAGGTAAACAGGCCAACTGGTTTTACACCTGACTTAGACAAAACGAAGGTGAGGAGCTGTCAGGCAAACAGGCCAACTGGTTTTACACCTGACTTAGACAAAACGAAGGTGAGTAGCCGTCAGGTAAACAGGCCAACTGGTTTTACACCTGACTTAGACACAACGAAGGTGAGTAGCGGTCAGGCAAACAGGCCAACTGGTTTTACACCTGACTTAGACAAAACGAAGGTGAGTAGCTGTCAGGTAAACAGGCCAACTGGTTTTACACCTGACTTAGACACAACGAAGGTGAGTAGCTGTCAGGTAAACAGGCCAACTGGTTTTACACCTGACTTAGACAAAACGAAGGTGAGTAGCGGTCAGGTAAACAGGCCAACTGGTTTTACAAGTTTATCTGTTCCGGTCAAACGTGTCCCCACAATTTGGGACCGGACAAAATACGGTCCGTCACAGCTACATCATGGTGACGTGTCGAGTTTGGTAACAGGCAGGACTGGTTTTCTTGTGTTGTGGCAATTTAGCTCAAACCCAAGGACGACTGAAATGTTCTGTGTAATGGGATGTCAGTGTGAAGGGCTGCTTTCTTTTGATGTAATATTTAGTGTAACTTGATGTGATCAGGTGATGTTAATATGAAAGACCGCTTTAATGTAATATGCCATGTTCTGTTTAGAATGAAATAATCTTCCCAGTGCTTTGTCATCTGCATTAACGTGAGTATCAACCTGCGCTACGCACGCATGACCTATGTCGAGAGAACAGGTCAAAAGACGACATAGCTCAGTGGATGGGTAGTCTGCCACAATTTACCGACAACCGTCAGAGATTCAGCAGTTCATATTGTAGTGCCAAAAGACTCTAGTACCAGAGATTATTGAAATGACCCTGATACACTCTGACGACATATTGTTTAAAGCTCAAAGACCATATGACACCAGTGATTACTGAAATGGTCCTCATACACGTTGACGACATATTGCTTAAAATTTAAAGAGCATGATTATATGCTTTTACTGTAGACTGCAGATGATTCAACACCATGTTTGCATAGTACATACCTATAGGTCAGTTTACATGTGGTCATCGATCATTTTACACTGCAATTACTTAAAACGTGCAGTGACTAACTGAGATTGAATTCGATGTGCCCGCTAATAAATCAGACATAATTTTGCTCTATAATTATAAATACTATTTAAATATTGGCTATTTTTTCACATGCAAATTAACACTGGGTCATTGAGAATGCTGTTTTGGGCAGGGTATCTTCAGTTACCTGGCTGGCCTAGACCGCTTGTGGTGGACAAAAGGGAATCATATCTGTCCGACTGCCTAACAGTGCATGTGCCAAATGGTCTTGTGATCATGGTGACCTCATTAGACACGTTCTTTCGTGTCTGGCCAGGAAGCACGTGCCACGATATCGCGTAAGATCCATGAATGAAATAAAGCAGTGGGAGTTCCATTGTACACACTGACGTCACTCAACTCTTCCTCTTCCTCTTCTGTTTACGGTCTGACTGTCTATTTGCCATATTTCCCGTTTCTTGGCTGTCTGCATGTTGGAAAATGCTAAACGTGGAAATGGCAGACCTCGATGAACAGCGGATAAGAAGTTAGCATTAGTACTTAACTGAGTTGGCGTAAGTGTTAGCATAAGTACTTACCCGAGTTCGAAATGTGCATCAGAATAAGTTGGTCCTGTACAACATGTGCTTTATTATATGCCTGGTTTGCCCCTGTCTTCTTGCTCAGATTGTTTATGACTTTGTTTACATGAGCTCACGTTGTTAAGGAGTTTTCGATTGATACTGCTGACAAATAATATAACACCAAATACAGCATGAAAATAGCCTCTAAGCTCTCCACATTTCATGACTGGCAATATTCCTTTCTACATGCCGACAAGATAGATGCTGTTAAACCACTGTAACTTTCATGGCGACCGTGAGGGGGCATAGGTCATATACTCTGGAAATGTCATAAGGTGCAAATGTTCTTGGTCACTTTTACTGGTTTGACGAAAGAGAATTGCATAGATGAAAATAAAAGCATGTAATGTTGATGGAGTCCTTTGTTCTATTTGGCAATGACAGAATCATTGCCAGTGGGGGGGGGGGGGGGGGGGGGGGGGGGTTCATAACTATTTGCAGCATATCACATACACACCTGTAAATTACAAAGCTCCCTAGCACAATTAAAGGTCTACTTTAGAGATTTTCGATAATTTGTTAAAAACAGGTCTACATGTCATATAACTACAGTATGGCATTCATTTTTTTTAAAAATCGCCGGAAGAATTTAATAGATAAAAAACGACTTTTGCACACCTGTTCAAACCCCGCGCGGTAGACCGAAAACCGTGACGTCACTTGATGGACTGGCCGTCAGCCGCGACCTACACAAGAAGCCAACGCCAAGTGAAAGCAACACGAGTTGCGATCCCCCACAGCCTAAAAAGTCACGAGGGGGTGGCAGATATTGTGCTGTAGGCGAGTGCAGCAGCTCAGCAGGAGACGGATATTCTTTGCACACATTTCCATCTGATCCAGATACTCGAAAGAAGTGGATTCGGTTCGTGCAACCATGCCGGGCAGCTAAAGTTCTTTTTACCACGTCGGTTCCAGCTGGACCGCGGAAACGAGCTATTCCGACAATTGCCGAGCCCGTTCGAGTGGATCAAAAATTTCGTCTGCATTGTGCGCGTATACTTTGAAGGCGGAGTGGTAAGCTCGTACAGATGAGTACGATAGTCGCACGTTTATTCTGTTCTTATCTATGGACAGATCACACTTGTTAAATTGAATGAACACGTTAAGGCTTGAGGAAGGAGAATCTCCGCTCGCCGTCCACGCGTGATCGCATCAAGAAGTCAGTCGGTAGCCTCCCTCGATACTTCGGTAAAGTCCATACGCCTTCGGAATGCTGTGTTCGGGCATCCAGCTGGAACTGAACTTACGTGGTAAAAAGAACTTAGCGTTGAAACTGATAAGGTACAGGCCTTGCAGAAACATCCCCAGAGTCACATTGGCTGTCGCAATCATAGTCACTGCTTTTACATGATAAATTAAATACCGAGCGAGATGTGCAAGAACCATCAGAATCGCTTTCTGTCACCGTCGCTGACCATCATGTGACGTCACATCCAAGAGCAGTTAAGCCATGCCAAGATTTAGTTGATTACCTCCCGTTCTCTTGATTACAGGTGAAAATGCCCACTTTCGCGGATCGATTTCGTGTGATCGGGAGCGAATCGGATGTTTATTTTACCAATTTATCAAACATTTCATATTTCTGCATAAGCTGACCAATTATCGAAAACCTCTAAAGTAGACCTTTAAGCATATTCCTGAACAAATCATAACATCGGTATGAAATTGAAGAACACATTGCGCATTTAAAGTTAATCCATGTGGATTTATGTGCCAACTGGTCAGTACACAAGCCATTGTTTATCACTGACTGATTATTTTAACTATTCCATTTGTCTGCATTTTGCTTTGTTTACATATAATCGTATTCGTTACTTGATATTTCTAGATATTAACGTTAATGCCTACTCAATGGTGTGTGTGTGTGTGTGTGTGTGTGGTGTGTGTTGTGTGTGTGTGTGTGTGTGTGGTGAGAGAGAGAGAGAGAGAGAGAGAGAGAGAGGAGAGAGAGAGAGAGAGAGAGAGAGAGAGAGAGAGAGAACTTTGAGACCGTTCGATCTCTTCAGTGGAATAAGACATGTGTATAATGTACTTTGCACATAATCATGAATGAATTATATTCGACCTCTCTCTCTCTCTCTCTCTCTCTCTCTCTCTCTCTCTCTCTCTCTCTCTCTCTCTCTCTCTCTCTCACCTCTCTCTCTCTCTCTCTCTCTCTCTCTCTCTCTCTCTCTCTCCTCTCTCTCTCTCTCTCTCTCCCTCTAGTCCTCTTTTCCTCTTTTGTAAAAATGCATTTTATTTCAAATATTGAAAGAATTTCTCCTTTTCTTGAAAAAGAAATCACTTTAAAATTATATTTGTTACGATATTTTCTCCTTCGTTCGTTTTCTTTTTTATCTCCCCTTTTTCTAGTGTGCTTCTTTTGTTTTAGAAGTATGAATGTTAAAATATAAACAGTAGTTATAAACAAAAAATGTCGGCTAAGGACAGTTTTGATTATCCACACACACTATCGTTTGGAAGGGCTGTGAACTCCTTGTGCTTTCCATTCCAGACGGTTGATTCACATACGCAGTCCAGTCGACGTCCATGCAATACACGACCAATCCACAGTGACGGTCTTCGTATCCAGGGGAGAGTGGTTCAAGTGTACGCCTACGTGTGCTCTTCTCTTTTCACCACGCCTCACATGCCCCTGCTAAAGTCCTGTCTGATACTGATGACAGATGGAACTGTTCCAGCCCTTACTATCCGGTGAGTGTCATGCGCACTTCTCTTGTCACCCGGTCCTCTTATGGCCCGTTAACGGTCAAGTTAGACATTGCTGACAGTAGAAACTGTGCCGTCTCTTACTGTCAGTGGTTATCTTACATTCTCCTCTTTTCACCTCTCCCTCCATGCCTGTTCTATATCAGGTCAGTCAGTGTCGACAGGTGAACCCGATCTGGCACTTGCTTGCAGGTGAGTGCTCTTCTGTTTTCACCACTCCTGAACACTTATGATGTGTTGTGGTGCACTTTGGGGTTCTGTGATATGGTATTGTGTGGTATGCTTATACAGTGTTGTGGTGCACTTTGGGGTTCTGTGATATGGTATTGTGTGGTATGCTTATACAGTGTTGTGGTGCACTTTGGGGTTCTGTGATATGGTATTGTGTGGTATGCTTATACAGCGTTGTGGTGCACTTTGGGGTTCTGTGATATGGTATTGTGTGGTATGATTATACAGTGTTGTGGTGCACTTTCGGGCTCTGTGATATGGTATTGTGTGGTATGCTTATACAGTGTTGTGGTGCACTTTCGGGCTCTGTGATATAGTATTGTGTGGTATGCTTATCCGGTGGTTTGACATGGGGGTATGATGTGTTGTGATGTACTTCAGGGTTCTGTGATATAGTATTGTGTGATGTACTTATACAGTGGTTTGACATGGTGGTATGATGTGTTGTGATGTACTTCAGGGTTCTGTGATATGGTATTGTGTGATGTACTTATACAGTAGTTTGACATGGTGGTATGATGTGTTGTGATGTACTTCAGGGTTCTGTGATATAGTATTGTGTGATGTACTTATACAGTGGTTTGACATGGTGGTATGATGTGTTGTGATGTACTTCAGGGTTCTGTGATATGGTATTGTGTGGTATGCTTATACAGTGGTTTGACATGCTGGTATGGTAAAGTGAGCTATCGTATGTTTACCGTGTGGTGTTATGCTGCGGTATTTTTCAATACGGTGTTGTGGTATGATGTGGTGTGGTTTGGCGATATAGCATTATGTGTCTGCTGTGGTGATGTATGGTATCGTGTAGTGTGGTGTGGAATGATTTGGTGTTGTGGTATGGTATAGTGTAGTGTGATGTGGAATGATTTGGTGTTGTGGTATGGTATACTGTAGTGTGATATGGAATGATTTGGTGTTGTGGTATGGTGTGATGTGGCATTCCACTGTGGTATAGTGTGCTATGGTCTAGTTCGGTGATGGTGAGCGAGTTGGTGTGCTGTGGCGCTGTGGTATGATGTAGTGTACTCTACTATGCCATGCTGTGTATGGTGTTCTGGTATGATGAGGTGTGGTCTTCCCGTATTATATGCATGTCATAATATGGTATGATGGATGTGCTGTTGTGGTATAGTATAGTGTGGTGATACTAATAAATTGAAAACAGCAAATTACGTTTGTTCTGGCCATGGAACAAGATGTGATCGCTTTGCAACGCAGTTCACCTGGGAACTGTTCAGAGGAGACATTGGAGGACGAAAAGACAGATACTCAATTCTCGCCACATAGATAACAGAAGTCGAGAAACCTTGTGGAGAATTGTTTCAGAATGGTGTCTCAGAATTCCTCACGGTCGAGAAGAAGAAAGAAGAAGAAGAAGAAGAAGAGAAGAAGAAGAAGAGAAGAAGAAGAAGAAGAAGAAGAAGAAGTGATGTGGTATCATGACGCAAAGTGGCAAGATGATGTGTTGTGGTGGAGGGTTGTGGATAGTGTGATGCGATGTGATGTGTTATGATGCTACGTTCTGTTACTGTGTGAAATAATCACATACTCACTCACACACACACACACACACACACACACACACACACACACACACACACACACACACACACACACACACACACACACACACACACACACACACTCTGAGTGAATGAGAGAGTGAATCAGAGAGTGAATCAGAGAGTGAATAAATAAATGCTGTTAAAACTCTTCCACTTGCGATCTGAGTGGTTTCTATTTTCTGACGAAAAACGAGCCATTGATGTTTTCTCATCCTTGTGGAGAGACACAAAGGTATCGTTCTCTTCCCTCGTGCCCTTCTCCTTACTTCCTTCTCCTAACTTCCATTTCCTCCTCCTTCTCCCCCCCCCCTCCTCCTCCCCCCCTCCTCCTCCTCTTCCTTCCCCTGTTCCTTTGTTATGCCTTATTCTGCATGCCTCCCTCTCATCCTTCTTCTTTCACTCTATTATTGAGTTATTCTACATAGATTTCCTCTTGTCCTTCTTTGACCTTATTTCTCTGCTTCCGCTGACACGTTTTCTTCCTCTCTATTTTTTTTCCTCTTGTTATTCAGGAGTTTTCCCATCATTTCCTGTGTGACCTGTACCCAGACTGTGAGCATTTGGAGGACGAGATTTCCTGTCCTCACTCATCCATTCGCTGTGCTGTGGGTCAGTTTTACAGCGATGGACGGTGCTACGGAGTGATAGCCAGAGGGAAAAGTCGTTTGACTTTTGAGTCGTCGAGAAGAGCATGTCGGCAAAGGGGAGGTCATTTATCCGTGTTGAGCAGTGGCATCAAATGGCGGGAAGTGCTGGACCGGATGTCGCAGGGCATTATGTACATTGTGTTTCTTGGATTGACGTCAGTACCGCCTGGACTACCGGAAATGTATCTGGTTTGGATTGTTTCGCTTGTTCTCCTTGTCTGCTTGCTGAAATCTGTACTTGGATAAATGTATGGATGTGATGTTGTGTCAGGAACTGCATCCGAGTTCACTCATATGTGTACACGCACCACACACACATACAATGTAAGATACTATAGCCAGTGTTAGGTAGGTACTTAAGGACTGACCAGCGCGTTGGATTAATACGTGGGACAGACATCCGCTAGGTCATAGCCACGAGAACCTCTTCTTACGTTTTCACATCTAAGTCATTAATTCATTTATCCATCAGCTTTAAATCATGCGCAGTGTGGTCTCAAAACAAAACGGATGGTGTGTAGCGTATATAGGCTAGTCCGCACGCAGTGACATCTCCTTGATGAAACTGATGCTAAAACTGATATGTGTTGATATGTAAAACGAGTCTGTCGACGGAAAACACACAGATACTGATGCAAGCATCTAAACCCAGAAGGGTTTTGCAGTCTTGTTGACCTTTCTGTGCTTTGGCCCTGTTTGCCGTGGAATTCATGCAGCTTGCATACATTGAATGTAGTGAACAAATAATGTAATGTGACTATTTTACCACCTATACAATAGTCAGTTGTTTCAGAGGAAAGACTGGTTAGCAAAACGGTACATGGAGGCGTTGCAAGGACACATGCCTCGTAGCTGTTAGATTATAAGATAAAGTAAATGCTCCGGCTGACTTCTGACGGGCTTAGCAAATCTCCAGGAATCGTTTTTCCTCTGACAAGGGACTTTTTTTAACTTTGAGGGGGACAGGCACAATTCATGTTTTATAAGTTGACGTAGGATTGCAGAAACTGTGAAGGTTTTGTAGCTTTGTGGAGGCCAAATCCAGGAATGAAAAACTGCAACTAGATGTGTTGGGAGAAGGACATTTTATCTTCTAAGGGACATCTTTGATGGCAGTGTTTAATATCAATTCCTTAAAGGACTTATACACAGGTGACTTCATGAGGAGCTGGTTAATCCTTTACATTTATCTGTGTGTGCATAAAATAGTTATTTGAAAGTACTGCAATTTTTCTTTTTGTGAACAGCGGATAATGTTGTTATCAATTAAAAGATTAAACATCGTCTGTTCGTCCTCGGTGTGTGTGTACATGTTGAGCGAAGACAGTCTGACAATGGTGATCCCGACTTTTGAAAACCCGACTTCCGACATAATGGCTGTGTGACTGACATTTGAATTTGTCCCCAGTGGGTAAAAGATGACACAATTGAGTATTACAGTATTCTACTAGTACTGTTTTCCTTCTCCCCCCTCCCACCCCCTTCTCTTCTTTTTCTTCCTCCGTTTCCTCCTTCATCTCATCGTTCTCCTAAATCTCGTCTTCCATCTGCTCCACGTCCTACGTAGGATCCTCCCCTCCTCTTCCACCTCCTCCTCAGTCTCCTTATCCTCCTTACTCTCCTCCTTCTCCTGCTCGGTCTCTTAGTCAGCCATCTCTTTTTTCCTTCTTCTGCTTCTCCCCCCTTTTATATTATACACCACCATCCTTCTTCCTTCTTCGTCTCCTACAACGCAGTCTTCTCTTCCCGCTCCTCCGCCTTCTCCGTCGACTACTTCTCTGTCTCTTCTTGTATCTCCTCCTCTATCTCCTCACCAATTTTCTGTTCAATTCCATCCATTCCCTGCATTTCTTCTTCCTCGTCCTCCTCCTTCTCGTCCTCGTCATCCTCCTTCGAAATCCCTCCTCCTTCACATCCCTTCTCATCCATTTCATCCTATTCCTCCACCTCCTCCAACCCTCCCCCTTTTTGTATCCAAATCGTAATGCACGGTCAGACTTGTGGGATCAGCAAGGTTCTAATCCTCAAAGCATTACGCTGGAGGATATGTTAAATGAAGTACTTCTCAGTGCACTGACATCATCTCCGACACACACAGGGCGGTAGGATGACACTAACAATGCCATTGACTTCGTTGGACCAAACTTAACAGCAGGCATGAGTACGGAAGCTCTTCTATATCATGAAAGTGGCCACTTCTCTGTCGTAATCAGTTTACAGAAAAAATCAAAAGATAAACGAAACAAAAAGACCCTTTTCAAGATAACCACAACGAAGGGGATATCACAAGACAGTTAAGGAGCAGAAGGTGCAAAAGGAATGATAAGACAACTGAACAAATGGTTCAGCCTTTTTAGTGGAATATAGACACAGAAACAGCCTGGAATGTGAAACGCAAGGCTGTAAAAATTTGGCAGAGAGACAGAAGAAAACCTTGCCCTGATCCAGCTGTCAAAACACATATGAATAAAAAAAAACCTACACAGTTCGAAAGAGTAGCTGAAGAAGCAAAAGAAGCCAAATGGTTACAACTTTGACTGTCCCTTAATTATGGCACAACGCTCACTCAGTTCTGACTGTATTGTAATCGCGTGGAAGGAAAACTCAAAACAAATGCAACCCCAGATATCTTTGACGCTGATGGGACCACAAACACAAGATAAATATGGAGAAAGGATCAGCTTCACTTAAACGTTTCATACAGCAGAGTGGTCAAAGAAATTTGGAGGAAAAAGAAGAAATATTTGACCAAAGTAAACCAACACCTAGTTCAAACTGACATTGATGATGAAATTACAGCAGCTGAACTGGATGACGATATAGCTTTAGCAAGATGCATAAAGGATAGTGCTCCAGGTTCAGACAAAGTACGTATCAAGGTATCAAACAGCTCTCAGAAGAATAGAGAGTCCATCTCGTCAGTCTCTACCAGGAGAGTTTCGATAAAGGCTATGTCCCAGAAGACTGGACACACAGCCACCTGAAAGCCGTATCAAAACCAGGAAAAGATCGTCATCGGCTAAATGGCTACCGCATACACTCTATGCACAATGTCGCAGGAAATCTCATGGAACGAATCATAGCAAGTGAACTCGCAAAAGACCTTGAAAGTCGTCAAGTACTCCCATTACATCAAAGAGGCTAAAGAGCAGGTAAACGTACCTGGGAAAATACTGCCACTTTTGCCTGTGAAGTATTCCAAAGAAAGGAAGAAGCCCTGGCGGTAGCAACAGATCTGGAAGACGCATGCAGCAAAGTCCAGTTCTCGCTTGGCATTGAACTACTCCTTGGCTATGGGGTCAGCAGAACATTTACACGATGTATAGCAGCAGCACTTCAGGAGCGAACCGTCCTCCGACGATCTGCAGACTGGACGTCTGAGCCTCATAACCTTTCTATGGGATTACCTTCGGGCTCGCCTTTCTCCCCTGCTCTATACAATGTTTACACAAAAGGCTTTGCAGACCTCAGTAGAAACTGTATTCCTCGAGTGTTGGCCTAGCAGATGATGGTCTGATCTACAAAACATCAAAGATTAGTCACGAAAGAACGAAAGCAGTTCAGCAGCAGTTGAATAATATTTCTCAGTGGTGTCAACAAACTGGATCGTCCATTAACGCTACAAAAGCTCAGCCATTGGTCTGCACTCTCAGCAACAAGACATCAGGACAAGTTCCCTCACCTTTAATGGAATACCAGTTGAATCAACCGACAACCTACACTACTTGGGTATAGGCTTTGACAGAATGCGAACCTTTAGAAACCATGTTGAGAATATTGTTCTTGAATGCAAAAAAAATCTATCTGCTATAAAGGCAATGGCAGCAAAAATCATTGAACAGCGCCATCGCTACCGACTGTAACAAGCACTAGTACTCAGTGTGACTGATTATGGATCAGGGCTGACAACATTGTCCAACAGCAATCGTCTTAAAATAGAA
>CM031613.1:2292003-2296789 GCA_018398815.1 Conus ventricosus
CTTGTCACAGTCTCGGAATGCATCAATCAGCATTGCAGCAAACAGAATGGAAAAGAGGGCAGGACGAGAAAACGCATCCCTGCTTCAATCCCTTTTCCACTGGGAATGGGTCGAAGGTACCTCCGTTTATTTGCACCCTCGCCTGCATGACATCATGGAATGAAAAGATCAGTGAAATGAGCTTTTCTGGGCAATCAAACATGTGAAGGATCTTCCACGAGTCTCTCTGATTAACGGTGTTGAAGGCATTGTGAGATCCACAAACACTGTGTGGAGCTCCTGAATCGGTTGACGACACTGCTCATGTGGCTGGCGAACAGCAAACACCATGTCGATTGTGCCCCTGCCTGCGCGAACCCGCAGTGTGATTCAGAGACGATGTAAGTGATGAGTCTGTTCAAGATGACCCTGGCAAGAATCTTTCCTGCGATGCACAAAATCCCATGATGACTGTCACAAGAAGCTTTGTCACCCTTCTGTTTGTAGATGTGTATGATAGAGGCTTTGTCACCCTTCTGTTTGTAGATGTGTGTGATAGAGGCTTTGTCACCCTTCTGTTTGTAGATGTGTGTGATAGAGGCTTTGTCACCCTTCTGTTTGTAGATGTGTATGATAGAGGCTTTGTCACCCTTCTGTTTGTAGATGTGTATGATAGAGGCTTTGTCACCCTTCTGTTTGTAGATGTGTATGATAGAGGCTTTGTCACCCTTCTGTTTGTAGATGTGTATGATAGAGGCTTTGTCACCCTTCTGTTTGTAGATGTGTATGATAGAGGCTTTGTCACCTTCTGTTTGTAGATGTGTATGATAGAGGCTTTGTCACCCTTCTGTTTGTAGATGTGTATGATAGAGGCTTTGTCACCCTTCTGTTTGTAGATGTGTATGATAGAGGCTTTGTCACCCTTCTGTTTGTAGATGTGTGTGATAGAGGCTTTGTCACCCTTCTGTTTGTAGATGTGTGTGATAGAGGCTTTGTCACCCTTCGGTTTGTAGATGTGTGTGATAGAGGCTTTGTCACCCTTCTGTTTGTAGATGTGTGTGATAGAGGCTTTGTCACCCTTCTGTTTGTAGATGTGTATGATAGAGGCTTTGTCACCCTTCTGTTTGTAGATGTGTGTGATAGAGGCTTTGTCACCCTTCTGTTTGTAGATGTGTATGATAGAGGCTTTGTCACCCTTCTGTTTGTAGATGTGTATGATAGAGGCTTTGTCACCCTTCTGTTTGTAGATGTGTGTGATAGAGGCTTTGTCACCCTTCTGTTTGTAGATGTGTATGATAGAGGCTTTGTCACCCTTGTGTTTGTAGATGTGTATGATAGAGGCTTTGTCACCCTTCTGTTTGTAGATGTGTGTGATACAGGCTTTGTCACCCTTCTGTTTGTAGATGTGTGTGATAGAGGCTTTGTCACCCTTCTGTTTGTAGATGTGTATGATAGAAGCTTTGTCACCCTTCTTTTTGTAGATGTGTGTGATAGAGGCTTTGTCACCCTTCTGTTTGTAGATGTGTATGATAGAGGCTTTGTCACCCTTCTGTTTGTAGATGTGTATGATAGAAGCTTTGTCACCCTTCTTTTTGTAGATGTGTATGATAGAGGCGTCTTTGACGTCTTGGGGCTTTTCCCTTTTCCCATATGGACCGGAAGAGGTTGGTCAACTTTCCTAAGAGTACCTCATCTCCATTTTTGTAGATGTCAGTTAGAATTCCGTCTGATCCTGGTGCTTTCCCGGACATGGTCTGCTTCAGAGCCTTCGCAGTCGCTGGACTGGAGGGTGGGTCTGCCAGAGAACCCTTCACTGGCAGTTTGGGGAGCACTGCGTTCAGATATTGATGAGTCTCTATTGAAGAGAGCTTTGAAGTGCTCGACCTACAAGCAGGAATGCCAGTCTTATCTTTCAGTGGTGTGGTCTGGTCAGAAGCGCGAATGGGTGTTGACCCAGTGGTCTTTAGTCCGAGCATGGTGTGAAGGCCCTCGTCAAATGTCTTCATGTCGTCGATGTCAGTCGCAGCTTTCAGCTTTCTTTACCCACCATTCGTTCTTCATCTCCGAAGCTTCTGTAGGATGAGCTGCCTATTTTGCTGGTACTTCTGTTTCTTCTCCTCGTAGATCTTGTCGCTGAGGTGATCTGTGTGGGTCTTGTGGAGCATGTCAATGAGCTTGGTGATCATTGGTCCTTTTCATCAAACCAGTCTCTATGTTTGTGTTCAACAAAGCCTAGGGTGCCAGTTGAACGTTGTAGAGGGATACTTTAAAGGCTTTCCATTCATCTCCAGAATTTAGAAAGAAAGGGGGTTAGTTACCGCCAAGGACATTGACAAACAAAGCACAGGACAAGACGCAATGCATTTCGACCTCTTGGGTTTTCTTCAGGCAAAGAAAAAAACAGATCACATTTAACATTTAGGACAGTACAAACAAAGAACGAAGAGTGACTTATCTGTCCATGTGTTCCGAAAAGATGTCCTATGCTTTGTTTGTCAATGTCCTTGGCGGTAACTAATCCCCTCTCTTTCTAAATTTTGCTTCGTTCTCCGCCTTCAGTCACTCCATTTTGAAACATTCATCTCCAGGTTTTTCTCCAGTGAGATTGTGTTCGACAGACTTTCTTGGATCTTTTCTTGCAGACTGTCTCTGCTGGTACACAGGCAAGCAATGTTCAGTTTTCTCGGGGACTTGTTCCTGGCTGATTTGTTCTTCAGGGCAAGTTCGTGTTGCTCCTGATCAGACTGTGATCGGAACAGCGGTCAGTGTGTTTCTGGTAGACTGAAGCGCTTAATGTGCTGGCGAAGTGTCTGTGTGCTTGTCACCTCTCGCTTTCAACCTTTCACCGCTGCCTTGCACCACTGTGAAACAGCACTGCGAAGGGAGACCCGAGTGTGAAGCCTCTCCTGCCAGTATATAGCCTTTCCATCACAATCCCTATGTAGTGCCTCCGCGTGGCGATGCATGTCCACTAGCTAACTTGCGCTCCCAGTCCAAACTACAGGAGACTTGGAGGAGGTTGGCCCGTAGACATGCCAAGCGCAGGCTCACTGGACGTGCCCTGACGTTCCTGAACCAAACGCCCAGCTACGGGCAAATAGCCATCCACAGAAAGCTCTTCAGCCTTACTCGGCCATCCCTTAGGAGAGTGATACTACACATAACAAAGCTGCTCCTCCTGAGGCCATCCTACACGTACCACTGACCTACACATAACAAAGCTGCTCCTCCTGAGGCCATCCTACACATACCACTGATACTACACATAACAAAGCTGCTCCTCCTGAGGCCATCCTACACGTACCACTAATATACTCAGAGGCATAAAAAACGCGAAAACAAACTGTATAGAAATTTTGATGTAATTTGGCTACCGATTCCTTTGAACTGGTAATAGAAAGTGAGAAAAAGCAATCGAACACCGCAAAAGTGTCCTTTCAAAGTTCATTCTGGTAGAAAATAAGGTCACATGAACTTGACCTTGACCCTGTGTTAACAGCAGAATGTCAGTATCTGGTGTGACCACCTCGAGCATTGATCACAGCTGTGCACCTGCGGTACATCGAGCGCACCAGAGTGTTGGTCTGCCTCTGGGGGACTTGCCACCACACCTGGCCCACAGCGACAGCAAGCTGAGCTGCTGTCTGGGGTCTGGGGTTGAGCTGGTTCAACTGCCTCTGAAGGGCATCCCAGAAATGCTCTATTGGGTTAAGGTCGGGAGAAACGGGCTGGGTGAGGCAGCAGATTGATGTTGTTCTGCCTCAGGAAGTTCTGCGTAGCACGGGCAGTGTGCGGCCTTGCGTTGTCCTGCTGAAACAGGTTCTGTGGATGCCGCTGGAAATGCGGCAGGATGTGGGGCCTCAGAACTTGGTCGATGTAATGAACAGCAGTGACCCCGTTACCACGTCCTGGACCCACATTCGGGAAGATGACTGGCCCAATACGGCGATTTATGCCGATAGCCCCCCAGATCATGGTGCTTTCACCACCCCATGGGTCCCTTTCGGTGATGTTGGCATCCGTGAAGCGTTCCCCCGCTCTTCTCCAGATCCGGATGCGGCCATCGCCTGGGTCGACGCAGAACCGGCTTTCATCACTGAAGAGGACTCGGCCCCAGTCCCGATGGCGCCAATGCACGTGGATCTGTGCCCACTGCAGACGGTTCTGGCGATGCTGGAGTGTCAGGATAGGTCGCCGGGCTGGACGCCTGCATTGGAGACCAACTGTGTTCAGTCGGCGACGCACGGTCCTGTTGCTGATTGGCCTGCCATGGTTGCCTACAGTGTTCCTGGCTGTGTTGGCAGCGGTTTGGTAAGGCTCCCGTCGATGCTGACGAAGAAGATGGCGGTCTTGGGCTGCTGTGGTGACCCTCGGTCTGCCGCTCCTCGGTCTGTCATCAGTGGTGTTTCTTGCTTGAAAGCGGTCCAGAAGGCGATAGACGGTGGAAATGTGGACTCCGAATGCGATAGCGACCTGCCTCATTGGAACCCCGGCCTGCAGTTGCCCCATTGCTATGCAACGATCTTGACGAGAAAGTCTCGGCATTATGTTGGCGCCTCTGGAAGGGATGATTTGAACTTTTTGGGGTTTGGAAATTTATAGCCCCACAATGGGGGCCACATTGAGTTGCAATTCACATTGATGCACGTGGCGTAGGTAGTCCACATGGCAAATGCACTCCTCGTGCCAAAAACGCTGACCCGGCAACATTCACCCACTGTTACGAGGTTACACCGGCCAAGCACACGCACTGTAATGTTGCGGCCACGACATTGTCTTAGACAACGTGCCGTCTATTTCTATGTAC
>CM031613.1:2297789-2305289 GCA_018398815.1 Conus ventricosus
AAGCATTTAACGAGAATTGTCATGAAATTATTAAGCTTTGCAAGACGTGCTGTTATCATTAACTAGATGCTATTATTTTGCATTGTACTGGTAGACATGTATTTACTCTGTGTGATTACGTTTGTAACTGTATTTTGATTGAGGCCCCATCAGAATGGGCCAATGGCCTTCTGATTAAAGCATTCATTCATTCTCTCTCTCTCTCTCTCTCTCTCTCTCTCTCTCTCTCTCTCTCTCCTCTCTCTCTCTCTCTCTCTCTCTCTCTCGTGTGTGTGTGTGTGTGTGTGTGTGTGTGTGTGGTGTGTGTGTGTGTGTGTGTGTGTGTGTGTGTGTATGTGTTGTGTGTGTGTGTGTGTAGAAGACGAAGAGTCTGTTTTCATGATACTGATCTTTGGAATCGCCTTGATTTTCTGTACTCTCTCTCTCTCTCTCTCTCTCTCTCTTCTCTCTCTCTCTCTCTCTCTCTCTCTCTCTCTCTCTCTCTCCCCTCTTTCTCTCTCTCTGTCTGTCTGTCTGTCTGTCTGTCTCTCTCTCTCTCTCTCTCCTCTCTGTCTCTTTCTCTCTCTCTCTGTCTGTCTGTCTGTCTGTCTCTCTCTCCTCTCTCTCTCTCTCTCTCTCTCTCTCTCTCTCTCTCCTCTCTCTCTCTCTCTCTCTCTCTCTCTCTCAGAGACAGTCACTTCCGTCCTTTCGACTCGTCTTCGCTATGCCTGTTCTCTTAGTCTGGAGTCGCGTTTCTCGTACCGTCCACGACCAATGTGTACAGCCCTTTGCGTAATGACTCTTCTTGGAACTATCTCTATACGACCAATGTGTACAGCCCTTTGCGTAATGACTGTTCTTGGAACTATCTCTATACGACCAATGTGTACAGCCCTTTGCGTAATGACTCTTCTTGGAACTATCTCTATACGACCAATGTGTACAGCCCTTTGCGTAATGACTCTTCTTGGAACTATCTCTATACGACCAATGTGTACAGCCCTTTGCGTAATAAACTCTTCTTGGAACTATCTCTATACGACCAATGTGTACAGCCCTTTGCGTAATGACTCTTTGGAACTATCTCTATACGACCAATGTGTACAGCCCTTTGCGTAATGACTCTTCTTGGAACTATCTCTATACGACCAATGTGTACAGCCCTTTGCGTAATGACTCTTCTTGGAACTATCTCTATACGACCAATGTGTACAGCCCTTTGCGTAATGACTCTTCTTGGAACTATCTCTATTTCCACGATAGGTTCACCTCCACAGTGGACCTCTCTAAAACAGATCTTTTCCCACACACCACCATTCACGCAAAAAATAGGATAACGAAGTAAACATTACAAATGGTCATGCGCAATAGTCGTACATTTTGATTGCAAATAAGCGTTCGATGTTTATGTATATAAAGCATTTACCTAAACATAAAGGTAACATAGAATTACAGTGTGTTTCTTGATTACAACATAGTGAAACAACACAAACATTGATATTGCCATTCCCATAAAAGTTCATATCGAACAAAATAAATAGCGAACAGCCACTAACTGCTGATGTGGGTTCTTATGTGGGGAAAGAAAACAAATTCCTGAGGCACAATGTCGTCCACAGACATTGCATGGAATGGAGTAATGCAAGGATGGGCCCCGTTTTCTCCGATTCCTCTTTTCCTGGATGGTGGCTCCTCTGTTGTTGCGCTCAAATGTCTTTGTGGCCTGGGTACCTTTGCTTCTACTGTGTCCTGTCAAGGGCGACATTTTCCCGGGAAGCAGTGTCAATGTTGTAGCTTCTGATTTGAGAGGCTTTCCTTGGTCACGTTTTCCTTCGTCAGTTGTCCATAGAGCAGCAGCATCATTGGAATTCTGCTGTCTTCCATACGAACAACGTGTCCTGTCCATCGGAGCAGGCTTTTCATAAGTTTCGCCCAATGCTGGGTAGGTCACATATCTTCTGGCCCTGTAGGTTGGACATTCTGTCTTGCCATTTGATGCTTCAGATCTTGTGATAGCGTCGTTGATGGAACTGTTTGAGTTGTGGATGTGTCGGCGGTACATGGTTCATGTCTCTCAAAAATAGAGAGCATTCAAACACAGCTCTGTACACATTGTGCACAATGTGATACCATGGTCTTGCCACTGACTTTTAAAGAATCTGCCACGGGCAGAGCTGGCTTTTGAGATGCGCTACATCGTTTCTGCTTCCAAAGATCTGTTGCTGCTTACAGCGCTGCCCAAACAGCAGAACTTGTCCACAGTTTTGATCTCCGTGTTGTTGATGATGACAGGTGATGTTGGAGCACTGCCCGATCCGACGGTGAAGGCTGGAACATGGCCTTGGTCTTACCAAGACTGATTGCAAGTCCAAAGCGTTAACAGGCCCTTCTTCCAAAGCGATCTGTGATGCACTGGATATCTTCATGGAATGCGTGGCCAATGCACTGTCATCAGCAAAAAGAAACCATCTCAGAAGAGACGTAAATACTTTAGTCTTGGCCTGAAATCGTCGAAGGTAAAAGAGTTTGGCGTGTAAACGAAGCATATGTATACACTCTTGTCACAGTCTCGGAATGCATCAATCAGCATTGCAGCAAACAGAATGGAAAAGAGGGCAGGACGAGAAAACGCATCCCTGCTTCAATCCCTTTTCCACTGGGAGTGGTCGAAGGTACCTCCGTTTATTTGCACCCTCGCCTGCATGACATCATGGAATGAAAGGATCAGTGAAATGAGCTTTTCTGGCAATCAAACATGTGAAGGATCTTCCACGAGTCTCTCTGATTAACGTGTTGAAGGCATTGTGAGATCCACAAACACTGTGTGGAGCTCCTGAATCGGTTGACGACACTGCACATGTGGCTGGCGAACAGCAAACACCATGTCGATTGTGCCCTGCCTGCGCGAACCCGCAGTGTGATTCAGAGACGATGTAAGTGATGAGTCTGTTCAAGATGACCCTGGCAAGAATCTTTCCTGCGATGCACAAGAGGAAAATCCCATGATGACTGTCACAAGAAGCTTTGTCACCCTTCTTTTTGTAGATGTGTATGATAGAGGCGTCTTTGACGTCTTGGGGCTTTTCCCTTTTCCCATATGGACCGGAAGAGGTTGGTCAACTTACCTCATCTCCATTTTGTAGATGTCAGTTAGAATTCCGTCTGATCCTGGTGCTTTCCCGACATGGTCTGCTTCAGAGCCTTCGCAGTCGCTGGACTGGAGGGTGGGTCTGCCAGAGAACCCTTCACTGGCAGTTGGGGAGCACTGCAATAGTCGTTCAGATATTGATGAGTCTCTATTGAAGAGAGCTTTGAAGTGCTCGACCTACAAGCAGGAATGCCAGTCTTATCTTTCAGTGGTGTGGTCTGGTCAGAAGTGCGAATGGGTGTTGACCCAGAAGTCTTTAGTCCGAGCATGGTGTGAAGGCCCTCGTCAAATGTCTTCATGTCGTCGATGTCAGTCGCAGCTTTCAGCTTTCTTTACCCACCATTCGTTCTTCATCTCCGAAGCTTCTGTAGGATGAGCTGCCTATTTTGCTGGTACTTCTGTTTCTTCTTCTCGCAGGTCTTGTCTCTGAGGTGATCTGTGTGGTCTTGTGGAGCATGTCAATGAGCTTGGTGATCATTGGTCCTTTTCATCAAACCATCTCTATGTTTGTGTTCAACAAAGCCTAGGGTGTCGGTTGAACGTTGTAGAGGGATTCTTTAAAGGCTTTCCATTCATCTCCAGAATTTAGAAAGAGAGGGGGTTAGTTACCGCCAAGGACATTGACAAACAAAGCACAGGACAAGTCACAACGTATTTCGACCTCTTGGGTTTTCTTCAGGCAAAAAAAAAAAAAAGATCACATTTAACATTTAGGACAGTACAAACAAAGAACGAAGAGTGACTTATCTGTCCATGTGTTCCGAAAAGATGTCCTATGCTTTGTTTGTCAATGTCCTTGGCGGTAACTAATCCCTCTCTTTCTAAATTTTGCTTCGTTCTCCGCCCTCAGTCACTCCATTTTGAAACATTCATCTCCAGGTTTTTCTCCAGTGAGGTTGTGTTCGACAGACTTTCTTGGATCTTTTCTTGCAGACTGTCTCTGCTGGTACACAGGCAAGCAATGTTCAGCTTTCTCGGGACTTGTCCCTGGCTGATTTTCAGCACGTTTCATTTCTATGAAATTTTCATCTCCTCGGTCTCTTAGCCATATTTTATAAGCTGTTTTCTTCAGAGACACTGCTTCTGCACATTCTTCATTCCACCATCCATTACCAGAGTATTTATTTTCTTTTACATTATTACTACACTTAGAAATCGATTTTTCAGCTGCTAATAAAATAGCGTGGCTCAGATTGTCGTAAAACACATCAATATCATCATGCTGTTTCCTGTTGTGATCCATTATTAACAACGAGGACTGATAGGCAACCCAATCAGCTTTGTTGTAAGAAAATTTTGGAATTATATCGTCAATATCCTTATCTTCACCAATAACCTTTTCATTCAATTGTAAAATAATAGGAAAAAAATTAATGATCACTACCCAAGGTATCTTCACCTGTTAGCCAGCATGCATTCCAACAGGAAAATAATTTGTTGTCTAATCTAAGTTCAGGCATCCAGTCTTACAGAGAAAAAGAAGAGGAACAATCCATATATGAAGATCCTGTTCCAGACCAACAACACTATTTAAATTCTCCTATCTCTTATGAAGAATTCTGTGAAACTCTAGAATCCTTCTCTTCCAACAAAACGGCCGTTGGTTTTGATGGTATCTCATACCAGTTGTTAACCCACTTGCCCGAGACCTGGAAGGTGTTACTTCACTCATTTTACCAAAAATGTTGGCAAAATGAAACTCTGCCAAGCATCTGGAAGAGGACAGTTGTGATACCTATACCTAAAAAAGGTAAACCTAGGTCTTCGGTTGAAAGTTATAGACCAGTAGCTCTAACCTCGCATGCTAGAAATTGTTAGAAAAAATTATTGAAAAGCGTCTTGTGTATTATTGCGAAAAACGGAACATAATCCCAAATAACCAAGCAGGTTTTCGAAAAGGTAGGTGCACGATAGATCATCTTGTAAAGATTACAACACACATTAAAAAACAATTTGCGCGACGACAAAGCACATTAGCTACTTTTTTCGACATAAAAAAGCGTATGACAGTGTTTGGCATGCACGTCTGCTTTACAAGTTAAAGAATATTGGAATAAGTGGATTATTATATCAGTATATAAAATGTTTCTTAAGTGGAAGATCTATTTGCACAAAAATAGGCAAAGTCTATTCTTCTTTTAAAGACATTAACATAGGAATTCCAAAGGTTCCGTCATAGCACCTGTCTTGTTCAATATACTTATTCATGACCTTCCCAAGATCATATCCAATAACATACATTTAGTGCAATATGCTGATGATCTAGCCATTTGGTTGAATACCAGTATTAGAAAGCACACAAAAAAGAGAGCAATAAATTATGTTAAAAAAATATATCAGCTGGAAATAGATAAAATCAACAAATATATGACTGAAAACGGGCTTTCATTGTCTGGAGAAAAAACACAATTAGTTCTTTTCAATAACGGGGAAAATCCTAAGCATTTGCCTCAGCTAGTGTTAAATGACAAAATATTAGAATATTCACGAAATGTAAAATTTCTGGGTTTGACCTTAACTTGTAAATTAAACTGGCGGTTGTACATTGAAAAATTGGTCAATGACGCAAGACAAAGGCTAAATCTACTAAATATAATCAGTGCACACCCATTGGGGTCAGGATACCAAAACTCTGTTACATTTAGCTACTAGTTTAGTTCGATCAAAGCTTATTTACGGGCAAGAGGTTTATTTCAATGCCCCAGAAACCCTGTTGAAGAAATTACAGTCAATTGACAGTAAAACTGTTAAGGTAGCACTCGGTGTCCCCGTACACACGAATTCGTTAAATACTTATAAAGAAGCGAACTTATTACCACTGTCAGATCAACGAAAACTGGCAACGGCTAAATATGTTGCCAGAAGCCTACATGTTTCAAATTCTGTCAAACATGATGTATTCGTAATTTCTGAAAAGGACTATCCTAAAAGAGCTCAACACCTTACCTCTCTTCAGCCTGTTAGGGATTATACAAATGAAATATTTGAAAAGTGTAACATTGATATTGAAATTATTTCAGATATGCCAATAGTTTCAAGCATACCTCATTGGGAGCATATCCAAGCTAAATTCGATATAGATTACACTGACATGAAGAAGGTTGATAACATTAATATTCTGTCATGTGAAGCAAAAGAACACCTTGAAACCGTTTATCCATATCATCTGAAGATTTTTACAAATGGCTCGATTTTAGACTCGCATGCAGGGTCTGGTTTTGTGATTCCATTGCTGAAGTTTCGTAGATCTTTTTCTCTAGGGAAAGGGTTCTCCATATTTACGGCAGAACTGTATGCTATTCTTATGGCGTTGATTTTTATGTGACGATAACACTGCTGTCTATAATATACTTTTTTGCGTTGATTCCAAGGCAGTTCTATATAGCTTGCAAAACTGGGAATCAAAAATAAGAAAAGATTTACTTTTTGAAATAAGACATTACATACATGTTATTATGTTGAAAGCAATTGGGTATCGTTTTGCTGGATTCCATCACACTGTGGGATATCCGGTAATGAAACAGCAGATAAATTAGCTGGAGATGGTGCGTTAAGAAAAACACATGAGAGTAATTTAAAGCTTGACGTACAAGAAATTAATTTGCTATTAGAAAAATGCGTGAACAGTGAACACCTTCCAGAGAAGTATGAAATCTTATCATGTCCACGTTATTTATCATCTTTAATATACAAGCTTCGTCTCAATTCGTGGAAAACCAAGTTTTCCCAAAATGTAGCATGTGATTGTTCAAATCTTCTATCAGTGGACCATATTCTTTTTCATTGTTCAATATTAACTTCATTGTATAAAGAATCGAACGTGGATGTGACTGTACACGATTCTCTCAAAACAATAACCCACAAACCAGACATCGTGCAAATAGCAAAAGTGCTTTCCATGCATCAAATTAATAGATTTTTATAAACGCTTCCCTTTTTGCTTTTTTTTTTTAAAGTCTAATATCACCAAGTGTGAACAGACTCTAAATTAATGAACTCACTCACTCCCTGGCTGATTTGTTCTTCAGGGCAAGTTCGTGTTGCTCCTGATCAGACTGTGATCGGACCAGCGGTCAGTGTGTTTCTGGTAGTGAAGCGCTTAATGTGCTGGCGAAGTGTCTGTGTGCTTGTCACCTCTCGCTTTCAACCTTTCACCGCTGCCTTGCACCACTGTGAAACAGCACTGCGAAGGAGACCCGAGAGTGAAGCCTCTCCTGCCAGTATATAGCCTTTCCATCACAATCCCTATGTAGTGCCTCCGCGTGGCGGTGCATGTCCACTAGCTAACTTGCGTTCCCAGTCCAAACAACAGGAGACTTGGAGGAGGTTGGCCCGTAGACATGCCAAGCGCAGGCTCACTGGACGTGCCCTGA
>CM031613.1:2315289-2322789 GCA_018398815.1 Conus ventricosus
ATGCCATTCATCTCTTGCCAGCTTACAGACCAAAAGTGAAAACACAACCTGTCACTAAAAAGCAAGTGCAGTGTTGGACACAAGAAAGTATTGATAATTACAGGCTTGTTTTGAATGTACAGATTGGAATTTTTTTAAATTCTAGTTTATGACATTACGAAGCCACTGATGTTAATTTCCAACTACATTTCTTTCTGTGAACACATGATTGTACCTACTAAAACTATCAAAATATTTCCCAACAACAAACCTTGGGTTACAAAATCTCTGAAAGTAACTCTAAATGAGAAAAAAATAGCTTTTTCAATCAGGCAATAAAAGCGGTCGTAAGGTTGTACAAAAGAACTGCAAACAGAGATGAAGAATCAAAGAGAGCTTACAAGAGAAAAGTAGAAAACATGTTCCAGACTGGAAATATGCGAGATGCATGGAAAGGAATAAAGGTTTTATCAGGTTCAGAAAAATATTCAAATCAAGATATTAGTAACAAAAAAACAGCTAAAGAACCAGAAGCAATTTGCAGAAAAGCTAAACGATTTTTACTGTAGATTTGATGATAAAGATTTTAGTAGAGAATTAAAGGAAGTGAAGGAAGAACTCCAAAGCAATGTTAAAAAAGATGTTGATGAAAGTGATTCTGTTGTGATTGAGGAAAATGATGTTCAGTCTTTTTTCAAACGTTTAAAATGTGAGAAAGGCAATGGGCCCTGATAATATATGTGGAAAATTGTTGAAGGTGTGTGCTTCTCAGCTCTCCTATGTTTACAGTCGTTGTTTACCTGGTCACTAAGAGAATGTATCATTCCTGTTTTATGGAAAAAGCCACTGTTTGTCCTGTTCCCAAGAAACGCAACCCAAGCTGTTAAATGATTACCGACCATATGCCCTCACATCTGTTGCAATGAATGTCTTGAACGATGTCCTCTGTTCTGTTTAAAAGATACCACACAGTAACCAAGACCCGTTCAGTTCGCATACAAACCAGAACAGATCAACAGATGATGCCACACTCACACTTCTCCATCATGCTTTTCACACCTCGAAAACCTGCCTCCTTTGTACGCATTCCTTTACATTGATTTCTCATCAGCATTCAACACCATACCAACCACATCTGATGGCAAAGAACTCTTAACATGAAATGTGTGTAACAAGCTCATTCTTTGGATAATAGATTTTCTAACAAAGAGGATACAGTCTGTGCGATGTCAGATAGGTTTGTTCTCTCCAGAGTCATTTCAACTGCGCACCTCAGGGTACTGTTTTTATCTCCAGTGCTTTTTACTCTGT
The DNA here is from genome assembly GCA_018398815.1 of Conus ventricosus. Lineage (NCBI taxonomy): Eukaryota > Metazoa > Mollusca > Gastropoda > Neogastropoda > Conidae > Conus > Conus ventricosus. The sequence goes on from CM031613.1 coordinate 2,316,580, forward strand.
ACACAAATGAATGTTCAGGAAGTGATTCAACTTTGTACATTAAATATTCAGATGACTCAGCACTTGAGGATCTTTCCAACTCTGACTCTGTTTACTTCAAGGAGGTTCAAAGATTTGTTGACTGGTGCGATCACAACTATCTTGATCTGAATGTAACAAAAACGAAAGAAATGTTGATTGATTTTAGAAAGAATCCAAAAGTTGTACCACCGCTTTTTAATCAAAGGTGCTAGAAGTTAGAACGTGTTGAATCATACAAATATTAGGACTTTTAATAGATAAAAGCTGAATTTAAATCCCATGTTGATTATGTCCACAAAAAATGTCAAACCAGATTATATTGTCTTCGCCAAGCTGCGATCATTTCATGTGAATACTGACATTCTTCGGACATTTTATTCATGCTTCTTGGAATCTGTTTTAACTTTCTCATTTATGTGTTGGTATGGTGGGCGACTGTGAAGAGTAGGAATGTGCTTGAGAAGTGGTGAACGTGGGAGGAAAAATTGTTGGTGGGAGACAAAAAAGTCTGAGTGAGCTGTACAGGTGCCGTGTTGTTTGTAAAGCGAAGAAGATTGCGTGTGACCAGACCCACGTTCTTGCAAGTCAGTATGACCTTCTTCAGTCAGGACGAAGAATATCGATCAGTTAAATGCAGAAGTGTCAGATTTAAACAAAGTTTTATTCCCCTGTCCATTGATTTTCTTAACAGAGGTGATGTTTAATTGCTTTTTAGCTATGGATTATTGTTACATTTTGTTTTATAAAGATACATAATTTAAGCTCAGATTGAGCATACTGTTGCATTTAGATAACAAATAGTTGTGTTATTTTAGTTTAAAATCTCATCTTAGAATTTATTGTCAAATGTGTTGTAGGAATACAATTTTATATAGTATTATTTCTTATATTATTTAGTCACCTTGAAATCCAAATTCTTTTATATGAATGTATGCCATATGTGACAAAATGGGTGATGTGACAAAATCATTGTTTATTTGCTGTGAATGTGTGTGACCACAAACTAATTTCTCGAACTGAGATAATAAAGTTTACTTGACTTGACTGACTTGACTTGACACTCTAGGGGGGTTGGGCCACACCAGTTCATGACTCCGGATGTCCCTCTGCTGCCCCCTTTTTTTCCCCCATCTTAGGACGAGCCATGGCTGGGATTCGAACCCATGACCCTCTGGACATGCTCATTTTCTACTAATGACTTGCGCTTTAACCACTGAGCCACAGGGACAACCTGAATTTGTAGGGAAATTAAGCCTTATGAAGTTCACTTTTGTTCCTCCTTGACCAGATCCAGCTTGAACACCTCTCTGCCGCTTCTGCCATTGCTTTCAGGGCTCTGGTTTTTTCCTTCCCTGCAACTGAGAGCTGTTTCATGAGGCTGTATGCAGACGTTCCTACAAATCCCTAGCTCCAATTTCTGCCAGTGAGGACTTTGACCTGATAGCCTTCTCTCCTCAGGCTGTTTGCCAGATCAGCATACTTTTCAGTCTTGTAGATTTGAGCTGCCTCCATTCTGTTCTCATATGGCACCGTGAGCTCGATCATGATCAGCTGCTTGGTTGACTTAATATATATATATATATATATATATATTATATATATATATATATATATATATATATATAATATATATATAATATATATAATGTGTGTGTGTGTGTGTGTGTGTGTGTGTGTGTGTGTGTGTGGTGTGTGTGTGTGTACGGGTTGACATATAACGTATTTGTGTAGGACATCAAACAACAGCATATTCCAACAACTCAAGAGCTATAGAAAGATCCTCTGAGACTCAGGTGGTGAATATGTGTGCGTTTTGAGTTAGGGCCTATCCTACAAAAGTGTTTTGACCTGGTTTTGGCAAACATGTTTATAGACACAAACACACAACCGCCTTCTAGACGTGGTTTTGTTCACAGTGATGTGTTTCAATGGACTAAAATTCTCATTGACTTGTTTTCGAGGGGACAGGCAGAGCTGTACACACACACACACACACACACACACACACACACACACACACACACACACACCACACACACACACACACACACACACTCTCTCCTCTCTCTCTCCTCTCTCTCTCTCTCTCTCTCTCCTCCATCTCTCCCTCTCTCTCTCTCTCTCTCTCTCTCGCTCGCTCGCTCGCTCACTCTTGACGGCAGTACCAACGTTGAATCCAGATCATAGAAAAACCTGTTCAATATCGCTGTCGGCCTCAGAAGTAGACATGTTGTTTGTGAACACATCTATGGAGAGTGCGGGAAAAGGGTGACATCATGGCCTGGCTGTTATTCGTCAAATTAATTAATTTATTTATCTATTTATTCATCAAGTTATTATGATCATTGTTGTTATCATTATTTTTTTGTGTTACTACCATAATCATTATTAGTATCATTATCGTTATCATTATTATTACGATTCTTTCCATATCATTTTAATGTGTTTCCTCCATTTCCGCTTCTTTGCTTCCCTCTTCACTTTCATATTACAGTTAACGAGGCCTCCATCTCGCTTAACTACCTGCAGTTTACCTTTCTTTGAAATGCACTTATAGATGGATTCCATCTATTCCATAAAGATCCTGTTCAGTGATGTTCCAATAGTGTGCTTTTCACGCTTCTAAAAGATAAATTGTTGTCAGCTAGTCAAAGAATGCGTAAACAATAGATCTTACCAGGTTTGAACAGAATAGATTTGGTCAATAGAAGGTTTTTGGATCCTGATAACGAGACAAACCTGAATGTCCACCAGCAGACGGCTGGGCTGCTAACAACAGATATGGATTGAATAAAGTGCTTAACTTACTTTCTCTACTATCAAAGAATCACTAACAATAATTATATTGTTGCCACAGGTACAGAAATACTTTCTTTGTCAAAGCGGTGCTGTGTCCTATTATCGCAATGTTGCACGACGGCATTTCTCTAGGACGTGGACACAGATGTGCCTTCAGTATGGAGTTTGGTCACGAATCCGAATTTTCAATACTGTCAACTGGTCAAGTCAACGTATGCGTTCTTTCTCTGTCAGCGTACCGACATTTTACATAGTGGCGCCAATAACGCTCAAAACCCAGATGATAATCATGACATGATCACGTCAACCAGTTCAAGCAGAAACTTGATCTGGACCCTTCCATCGCAGTGGACCAGCATCATCAAAGTTGTGGAATGTCCATTTGGTCATGTGACACACGAATTTCTGTCATGTGACCTGCGCAGTGCATGTTGGGGAGTTGACACAACAGGCTCTTTTCCTTGTCTGTCACCCATGAGCGATCCTCCCCCTCCCTTTTTCCCCTGTGGTGACGGCTTTGCAGGGGTACCCTACACTTTGGTGTGTGATCACCGCCCTGACTGCCAGGACATCAGTGATGAAAGCTTTTGTCACTTTCCTCCTTGCTCTCCTGACAGGCACTTCAAGTGTGGCAATTTGGAGGTGGGTGCGCTCTCTCTCTCTCTCCTCTCTCTCTCTCTCTCTCTCTCTCTCTCTCGTCTCTCTCTCTCTCTCTCTCTTCTCTCTCTCTCTCTCTCTAATTCAGTCATGCTTGTTTATGTCTGTATCTATCCACACATGTCCATAAAAGTACGCTGTGTTCATATACAGTGTATACCAAAGTCAGGAGAATGTGACATGGTCATCAACTGTATGGACAGGACAGACGAAGCTCGCTGCAGTGCACAACTTCCCACTGACCTCTCACAGACCATCACACCACCTGCACGGGTGGACTTTCTCAACACAGGCAACTTCACTGTCCAGCCACTGACCACTCCACCGTCCACTGACCACACATCCTGGCTGTGTCCTGACACCCACTTCCTGTGCTCCAGACATGAGTCCTACTGTCTGCCTATCTACGTGCGTTGTAACAGTGTCCTGGACTGTCCTCAGCATCAGGACGAGGAGGATTGTGACAGTTACGTCTGTACTGGACTCTACCGCTGTCGAGCTTCCACCGTGTGTCTTCATAGTGATCACCTCTGTGATGTGTCTTCCAGTGTCCCTCAGAGAGACGACGAGCTTCTCTGTGACCTGGTCTTCAACCTGACCTGCCCTGAACTCTGCACGTGCTATGGCTGGTCGTTTATCTGTGATGACAGTTTCCAGGTCACCGTCTTCTCCAAACTCCGTTTCCTGCATGCTGAGGGCTCAGGGCTAACTCTGGTTGCTATGGCTAACAACAGCATGCTGGTTTATCTCAACCTGGCCAGATGCCAGCTGAGACAGTTGACGACTCCACCACTAGCTAACTTACGTCAGCTGATCCTCAATCATAACAACTTAACTCATATCACCACTACGGATTTGGAATTAATTCCCAATGTTCACATTTTAGCTCTCACAAACAATCCGTTGGTGAGAGAGTTTATAACTGGCATATCGTCAGACATGAAGTACAATGCCATCACTGAACTTGATGTCTCTAGCATAATTTTGGAAACATTGAACACAAAGAGTCTGACGTCTTTAGCCAATCTCCAGAAGTTGAACGTGTCGGGTGCAGGTATTGATGTGATACCAAGAGACATCAGTCAGCTATGGCCAGGACTTCAGTCGTTAGACTTGCGTGGCTGTCCCGTTACTTCCTTCTCTGCTGGTGCTTTTCACGGACTGGAACTTCTCCAGGAGCTGTATTCTGACAACTTCAAACTGTGTTGTCCATCCGTTCTACCTCCTGGCTTCAACACCTTCAACTGCCACGCTCCTTTGAGTGAAATCTCCACTTGTGATGATCTGTTGAAGTCGAACTTGTACCGGATTGCTCTCTTTCTCCTCTTGGTTCTAGCCCTGGCAGGGAATGCCAGCAGCCTTGTGTATCGTTTACTGATTACCAAACACAACTCCACCCAGAGCTTTGGACACTTTGTCACACACCTGAGTGCAGCAGATATGATCATGGGTATTTACCTGACGATCATTGGCGTCGCTGACAGGACGTTTTCAGGGAGTTACCTGTGGAAAGAGAGAGCGTGGACGACGAGCCATATTTGTCGGTTAGCTGGATGTCTTTCTCTGCTGTCCAGTGAGGTGTCAGTCTTCGTCATCTGCCTCATCACTCTCGACCGCTTCATCGTTCTGCGCTTTCCTTTCAGCACCCTTCGTTTTCGGACAGCATCAGCTCACAGTGTGTGTGTGTGGCTGCCTGGATGGTAGGACTGGGTCTGACAGTGGTTCCGTCCTCCCTGAGACGTCCCATTGGGAATTCTACGGTCAGACAGGCTTGTGTTTCCCTCTGCCTACCTCAGGAAAAGAGTTTGGTGGCCAGAACTACTCCTTTGCTGTGCTGGTGGTGCTCAACCTGTTGCTCTTCCTGCTCATCACTTTGGGTCAGACCTGCATCTTCCTGTCTGTGCGAGCTAACAGCATGGCCACCACACGTTCCAAGGTTTGCCTCTCTCTCTCTCTCTCTCTCTCTCTCTCTCTCTCTCTCTCTCTCTCTCTCTCTCTCTCTCTCTCTCTCTCTCTCTCTCTCTCTCTCTCTCTCTTCTGTCTCTCTGTCTGTCTGACTGTGTCTCCGTCTCTGTCTCAGTCTGTTCTGTCTGTCTGTCTGTCTGTCTCTCTCTCTCTCTCTCTCTCTCTCTCTCTCTCTCTCTCTCCTCTCTCTCTCTCTCTCTCCTCTCTCTCTCTCTCTCTCTCTCTCTCTCTCTCTCTCTCTCTCTCTCTCTCTCTCTCTCTCTCTCTCCTCTCTCTCGGGTATGGTGTTTTATTTTCATCATTAATCAAAATCCGCCACAGTAACACTGACCCGGTGATATGATGCCAGATAATCCAAGGATCAAAGCGGTAAATGCAAATAGTCTTCTTCTAAAAGTTTACTACCCCCCCCCCCCCTTTTTTTTTAATATCCTTAGTTGTGTTCTTCCTGTGTTGTTCCTTGTGTTGTTTCTTTCTTTCTTCGTTTTACAGTTCGTTTAATGCTTCTCTTGCTCCATGGGGTGCAGGACCTGACGGTTGCCAGGAGACTGTTTGCAGTGGTGCTGACCGACTTCCTGTGCTGGTTTCCGGTCGGCGTGCTGGCCTTGCTGGGCTCTGAGGGGGGACGCCTTCCTCAGCAACTCCACGTGGCCGTGGCCGTCCTGTGCCTGCCCCTCAACTCTGCCCTCAATCCTTTTCTCTACACCCTCAACGTCCTGCTGGAGAAGAGGCGACGTCACCAGGAACGGCTCCTGGAGACTGCAGTGC